>CM017917.1:2186531-2215976 GCA_008369825.1 Triplophysa tibetana | reverse complement strand
TTGATATCGACAATGTTGTATCGTCGCATAATATCGATATCGTTTTATCGCCCAGCCCTAATCTGAACTGTAGTATCTGATTTACAGTGTCTGATCTATAGTATATGATCTGTAGTGTCTGACATATAGTGTTTGATCTATATAGATGTGATGTTCATGATCTGATCTGTAATATCTTAACTATAGTATCTTATCTGTAGTATCTGAGTTACAGTGTCTGAAGAATAGTAACTGATATGTAGTGTCTGATATATAGTATCAGATTGTATGTCCTGATCTATAGTGTTTTATCTATATGGTATGTGATCTACATTATCTGATCTGTAATATCCTAACTATAGTATCTGATCTGTAGTAGATTATTTACAGTGTCTGATCTGTAGTGTATGATCTATAGTGTTTGATCTATATAGTATTTGATCTACTTTATCTGATCTCTAATATCTTAACTATAGTAAGATCTGTTGTATCTGATTACAGTGTCTGATCTATAGTGTCTGTCTGATCTGTAGTGTATGATCTCCAATATCTGATTTACAGTATCTGTTGTATTAAGTCTGATCTACAGTATGTTATCTATAATATCAAATCTGCAGTTTGTGATCTACAGCATCTGATCTAGAACATCTAATAGTATCTTATCTACAGTATCTGATTTATTGTATCTGATCTATCATATCTAATCTGCGGTTTCTGATCTACAGTATCTGATCTAGAATATCTGAACAGTAGCGTATGATATGTGATCTACATTATCTGATCTATTGTCTGATCTATCATATCTAATCTGCGGTTCTGATCTACAGTATCTGATCTAGAATATCTGAACAGTAGCGTATGATATGTGATCTACATTATCTGATCTATTGAGTCTGATCTATCATATCTAATCTGCGGTTTCTGATCTACAGTATCTGATCTAGAATATCTGAACAGTAGCGTATGATATGTGATCTACATTATCTGATCTATTGAGTCTGATCTATCATATCTAATCTGCGGTTTCTGATCTACAGTATCTGATCTAGAATATCTGAACAGTAGCGTATGATATGTGATCTACATTATCTGATCTATTGAGTCCGATCTAGAACATCTAATAGTATCTTATCTACAGTATCTGATTTATTGTTTCTGATCTATCATATCTAATCTGCGGTTTCTGATCTACAGAATCTGATTCAGAATATCTGATCAGTAGTGTCTGATCTCACTGTCTCTCTACAGGAGGAGCGAGGTTTGCTGAGCAGTCTGTTGGGCTTCGAGCCGAATTCAATGCTCTGTGTGCCTGTGATGGGTCACGCCAGTGGACAGGTGGTGGCGCTAGCGTGCACCTTAACAAACTGGGAGGACAGAGGTGCGTGTGTGATGTTTTATTCACATCTGAGCAATCTGCAGTAGACACAGAGAGATCTGATGTCTGGAATCTTTCAAATCCAGTGACGGCTTAAATATCAGCAGCTACAGAAATACAATTCTTCACAGATAGATTTTACCATTTGAGAGTCTCTCAATATCTCTCTCCGTCTCTCTCTCTCTCTCTCTCTTTATTTCTCTCCGTCTCTCTCGCTCTCTCATTCTCTATCTCTCTCTCTCTCTCTCTCTCTCTCTCTCTCTCTCTCTCTCTCTCTCTCTCTCTCTCTCTTTATTTCTCTCCGTCTCTCTCTCTCTTTATTTCTCTCCGTCTCTCTCGCTCTCTCCTTCTCTATCTCTCTCCCTCTCTCTCTCTCTCTCTCTCTCTCTCTCTTTCTCTCTCTCTATACAGGTACATGGAGACAGATGAGCATGTGGTTCAACACTGTTTCTGTTACACATCGACTGTTCTCACCAGCACACTGGCCTTCCAGAAAGAACAGAAACTCAAGTTTGAGTGTCAGGTGAGAATATTGAAGATGACGATGAGCCTTTAGAAAAATCATTATGGCACTGAAGAAATATCAACACACACACACACACACACACACACACAGACACTCGGACCTTTGATAACAGACTTTATCTTGTTAACTCTCTAAACTCTATTTGAGATATTTCTGAGAACTCTTCTGAGATGTCTTTTGTGATGTTTGTGTTTCAGGCTCTGCTGCAGGTGGCTAAAAATCTCTTCACTCATCTCGGTGAGTCAAACCAACACAAATAATTTCTTCATTCTCAATCTGCCACATTTAAAAGTGTTGCGACTGCTGTTTGTTGTGACGTTGAAAGAAATTGAACAAGAGTTTTGATGTGTCGCAGTTTCTTCTTGAGTAATGTTGCAGCTTCTCAACATTTATTTCACTGTGTCAGTCAGCGTTTCTCTCTCTCTCTTTCTGCAGATGACGTGTCTGTATTACTGCAGGAAATTATCGCAGAGGCCAGAAACCTGAGCAATGCTGAGATGTAAGACGCACACACACACACAAACACACACACTGAGAGAGAGAGAGAGAGAGAGAGAGCGAGAGCGTCGGGTTTAAGACTTAATTATGTGTTTGATAGTTTTGGGCCGCGTCCAGAGAAGCCGTGCCGCCCAGAGACTTTGTGAATCTGACAACAACAGCCGGCTCATAAATATCAATTAACTCAAATCAAATATTGTTACATTTAATAAAAGTGATTACACACACTTAACAACTGTCCACACACTCACACCACAAACAATAGAGTACAATGAACAAATCTATATCAGAAACACAATGTCCACACACAAACATAAAACACCAGACAATAATAATTCATCATAACAAATCATTCACCATAATGAAGAATGAACTCTTGTGTCTCAGTTGTTCAGTGTTTCTGTTGGATCGGGTCAGTCATGAACTCGTGGCTAAAGTGTTTGACGGAGGTGTAGTGAGTGATGATGAGGTAAGAGCTGTGTGTGTGTGTGCACGTGTCTGTGTGTGTTTGTATATGCGTGTGTTTTGCGTGCACATATGTGTGTTTGTGTATATGCGTGTGTGTGCGTGTTTGTGAGCGTGTGTTTGGCTGCAGGTGTGTGTTTGTGTGTGTTTGCGTGCATGTGCATGCATGTGTGTACACATGAGTTTGCTAGAATGTGTGTGTGTGTGCACAAGTGTTTGCGTCCATGTTTGTGCATGCCTGTGTTTGGGAGTGTGAATTTATGTGCAAGTGTGTGTGTATGTGTGGTTGTGCACATGTGTTTGTTAGTTTACATCCATTTGTGTGTGAGCGTGTGTGTGTGTGTGTGTGTGAGAGCATGTGTGCGTTTGTGTTTGTTTGCGTGCATGTGTGAAAATTGTAAAAAGCGCTATATAAATAAAGTTGAGTTGAGATGTGTGTGTTTGTGTGTGCGTTGGTGGTGCATGTGTTTTTGTGTGCATGTGTGTGTGTGTGAGAGCATGTGTGTGTGTTTGTGAGAGAGCATGTGTGTGTGTGAATGTGTTTGCTTGTGAGTGTGTGTTTGTGTGCATGTGTGTGCATGTGTGTGTCTGTTTGCGTGCGTGCGTGTGTGTCTGTGTGTGTCTGTGTGTGAGTGTTTAGGTGTATCTGATCATTGTGTATCATTCATTTTTTGCAAAACATTTAAAGCATCTTGTGTGAATTCCTGTATATTGTGAAGCTTCATTTGAATCAGTTTTCTGATCAAGACTCTTCTGTTATGGTTGTAATATTAAGCTCTTAACTCATCTCTGATGTCATTTCTACTGCAGATTTATTTAATCTTCATTACAAAGTCAAATAGAAGATGTGAGACGTTTGGCTTCATGTGTCATATATTCACGCTTCAAGAATATTCCTGTTCTTCACTTCACTAATGTTTATTTATCATTCATTACAAATGAACTTAAATTCATTTAAAGCGTTCAGAGACATCAGAAATGATTTGACGCTGTAATGCTGATTTATTATTTAAATGGTTCAAACTGATGCATGTGTCACGCTTGTGCTTGTTGACTCACCTTTTATTTGTGCTGATTTAAATATAACAAATAATGATATGAAAGAGTAAAGAAAAAGAGATTCTTTTAATGTCTCTTCTCTCTCTCTCTCTCTCTCTTTCTCTCTCTCATATGTACAGAAAGAGTTTCGTATCCCTGCGGATCAGGGCATCGCTGGTCATGTTGCCACCACGGGGAAGATCCTCAATATCAAGGATGCGTACTCTCATCCTCTGTTTTACCGCGGTGTGGACGACAGCACGGGCTTCAGAACACGAAACATCCTCTGCTTTCCCATCAAAGATGAAAATGAAGGTCAGACGCTCTGATGGTTACCGTGACAACCTAAAACCCACAGTATTTGAGAACTGTACAATGTATTTCTAGTCCTATGAAAACAATGAAACCTTTCAAAAGGTGTTGAAGGTTGAATATTTTGGAAACATTCTGTTTGGTTTTTCTTTTATGATCTCAATGACATGTTCGTTCTTTAAGTGAGTAATGTGACGCACTTCTAGAACGACTCAAAGTTGCTCTTTGTTGGTGAGAGTTGCATAAAAAATATTTTTTTCAACAATATCCTGTACATGAACAACTAGAAAAGTTCTGGAATAGTCTTGAGAAAGAAAAGAGAGAACCATGAACACCACAAAACAACAGAAAATCTGTCCTGCCCACATTTCTGCTGATGTCACTTCCTGGAGGATGATGTCATTATTGCACAAGTTTGTTCAGTTAAGAAAAGTGTTTGTTGTAATCATGAAGGTTTTGTTTTTTCTCTCTCTTTCTCTCTCTCGCTGTCTCTAACTTTATCCTACTTTCTCTCTTTCTATCTCTATCTCTCTCTCTCTCTCTCTCTCTCGCTCTCTCTCTCTCTCTCTCTCTCTATCTCTTTCTCTCACTTTATCCTACTTTCTCTCTCTCTTCCTCTCTCTCTCTCTCTCTGTCTTTCTTACTGTCTCTCACATTCTCCTACTTTCTCTCTCTCTTTCTCACTGTCTCTCACTTTCTCCTACTTTCTCTATCTCTTTCTCTCACTCTCTCTCTCTCTCTCTCTCTCTCTCTCTCTCTCTCTCTCTTCAGAGGTGATTGGAGTGGCTGAGCTGGTGAATAAGACGAACGGGCCGTGGTTTAATCGTTTTGATGAGGATTTGGCGACGGCGTTCTCCATCTACTGTGGCATCAGTATCGCTCATGTAAGAGAGATTCACATCGTCCATCTTTTTTTACATCGACAGGCTGTTTGAACGCGAACATGTTTCCTAACACAATAAAAACCTCTGGATGCTCTCAGTTAAAGGACTGAAGTGTAGAAGTGAATAATGACCTGTGTGTGTGTGTGTGTGTGTGTGTGTGTGTGTCAGTCTCTCCTGTACAAGAAGGTTCATGAAGCTCAGTTCCGCAGTCATCTGGCCAATGAGATGATGATGTATCACATGAAGGTGTCAGAGGAGGAGGTCACTAAACTTCTGTGTAGCGGCACCGAGCCGGTCCAGAACATTCACCCGAGCTTCGACGAGTTCACCTACACGCCGAGATCGCTGCAGGATGACAGCACGCCAACGGTACAGACCACACACACCACCAGCTGTCACATGACCCATGAATGATGACGTCCAGTAACATTCTCTCTGTGTCTCTGGCAGGCGGTCCTGAGCATGTTTGAAGACATGGGCTTTATTAACACCTACAAGATCGACATGCACACGCTGGCCAGGTACAAACACACACGTCTGGCTCTGTCTTTTCTCTGACGCTATATTCTGTAGAATAACGCTGAGCGGGACACACGGCGGATGATTTCATTGATCATCACAGTCATGTCACCTGAGCAAACATTCTCTACAGCTGGACTCAGGGAAGCTGATGCTGTTGCCGGGCAACCGATCTATAAATCATATCAGGGCATGAGAGGGGGATGCTCTCATACACAAACACTTTAGACTGATGGACCGCCGATCAACTGAGAGAAATCAATAATGAAACAGATGCCTGTGTGTGTGTGAGAGTGAAGTCCGAATGGTTCAGAGGATTTGAGTGATTCTGTATGTCCTTTAGGTTTTGTCTAATGGTGAAGAAGGGCTACAGAGACCCTCCGTATCACAACTGGATGCATGCGTTCTCTGTGTCTCACTTCTGCTATCTGCTCTACAAGAACCTGGGGCTCTCCAACTACCTCCAGTAAGAAAACACATACGAACACACACACACATGCACAAACACACACACTTACGATATTAAAGCACTTAACTCTGTTTGTGTTCTCTCTGTGTAGAGATATAGAGATTCTGGCGCTCTTTGTGTCCTGCATGTGTCATGATTTGGACCATCGAGGAACAAACAACTCTTTCCAGGTCGATTCGGTACGTTCAACAATCTCAAGACTGCTGTCACATTTACACTTCATAGTTTGTTTAGACTTACTGAAATGTGATTCTTTTATGTTTTTGTTTTCATAAGCAATCCGTCCTAGCGGCTCTTTACAGTTCAGAGGGATCTGTGATGGAGGTACACACATGCACACATTTCTCAATACATTCATTGACATTCATAATCAATATTAAAGTCAATAATCCACAATAATGATTTCAGTTTTACCTCACAGCCCTCTTTCATAAGCTCATGGGGTTTTATATATCTATCTCAACACATTTATGATGCTGCCTTGCTTCGGTGTAAATTAAAACATTTCATTATATGTGACCCTAAAGTAATTCAAAAGCAACTACATTCCTTTTATATTTGATACTTGGATTACATTTTTGATAAAGTAATTTATTACAGTACTGGAGTACATTTTTAAAGGAACCCTCCCAACCCTGCACGTACATGTATATACAGTATCTAGGACATATTTGCACGGGTTTAATTAAATTCACAAATAATTAAAATGATATATAAGTGTTTGTTAATTATTCTTTTATTTTAAAATGATATATAAGCGTTTATGAATATTATTTTATTACAAAATCATATATAAGTGTTTATTAATTATTATTTAATAATAAAATCATATATAAGTGTTTATTAATTATTATTGTCTTATAAAAGGATATACAAGTGTTTATTAATTATTATTGTCTTATAAAATGATATACAAGTGTTTATTAATTATTATTGTCTTATACAATTATATATAAGTATTTATTAATTATTATTTTATAACAAAATTATATATAAGCCTTTATTAATTCATATTTTATTATAAAATGATATATATGTGTTTATTTATTATTATTGTCTTATAGAATGATATATAAGCGTTTATTAATTTTATGTATGTATGTATATATATGTGTGTTTGTGAGTGTGTGTGTTTTAATGTGTTAATAAAGACAAAATTCATATGCACAGTACACAGACATATATTATGTAAACATAAACTTTTATTTGGGATGAGATTTATCGTTTGACAGCCCTACTGTTCTACATCTCTGTGTGTGCTGCTCTCTAGTGTTCTGATATCATACACACACACAATAACTGTCTGCTGCTGTGTGTGTGTTTTTTAGAGACATCACTTTGCTCAAGCCATCGCAATTCTCAACACGCACGGCTGCAACATCTTTGAGAAATTCTCTAGAAAGGTAAAACCTTTTATTTTCCTCATCTAAAAGTTGATAGTCATTCAGAAATAAAACCCAGATCACAAGCAGAGTGAAGGTAAATATTGTCAAGACTAATGTGAACCTGTGCTGGTTATAAACTGAAGACAAAGAGGAGCTGTGAGTGTCCTCTCATCTGTGTGCGTGTGTTGTGTTTTCCAGGATTACCAGAGGATGTTGGATCTGATGAGAGATATCATTCTGGCCACAGATTTGGCTCATCATCTGAGAATCTTTAAAGATCTTCAGAAGATTGCTGATGGTGAGAGACTTCTCAGAGATTCAGTGTTCTGCTCAAAACTCTTCACACAGACTGCATTACCAACATGACAAACACTTCATCTCTTCTCCAAAACACTTCATAAATGTCGCAAAATAAGCTTGTCGCAACATAACACTCAACTATTCTCATTTAGAAAACATGGAATTCATTTATAACACACCGACTTAAAAAACACTTACAAGAAGGAGCATTACAGACACTTTTAACTTTTATTTTGAAGTTTGAATGATTCTGTATTTTATATTGAATAACCACTTTTCACTTTATTGAGTGTACTGTAAATAATTAAATTTGCAATGTCATTTTTTGAATATAGTATAAACTATTACAGTCAAAAAGTGAACAAATAGATTCTAGTGCTGCATGAAAATGATTGTAAATACACTACAGGAAAAGAATTCAACACAACACCATGTGTAGTCGTTCGTTCATTGTAAATTACTGTGAGGGTTCCTCTCTCTCTTGAAAATGAAATATATATAGTGTACAACATATGCGTAAAATATATTTTAAAATAATTACTGTACACAAGTTTTAGCAATTTTTTTATGTTGCTATATAAGGTTAATACATTTTATTTTAGTTTTTGTTTATAATTGATGATATATAATTGCTTTATTTTTCAGGCAACATTAAAAAAATTCCAAATTTTTTAGGTCAATATTCAATTTGATATCAATGGACAGAAACCTTGGTTTGAAAAATGTAGTAAATCCGTTTTTAAACTTTTTCAAAAATCATGTTTTTACTGTGTTTTATTGTGTTACTAAGCAGTATTTTATTGGTTATTATGGCTCAAATCAAAACAAACCAATTGCAGGTTGATTGAAATTAATTGTAATGCACAATAAAACATTTTTTTTTCAAATAAAATATTAACGTATATAAAAAACCTTTAAACACAATATAAACTCTCTCTCTCTCTCTCTGTGTAGCTGGTTATAACCCCAAGAGTCAAACCCATCGCAGTCTGCTGCTGTGTCTGCTCATGACCTCCTGTGACCTCTCAGACCAGACCAAAGGCTGGAAGACCACCAGAAAGATTGCCGTACGGCCCCTAAACCACAACATGATCAAAATGTCACGCTTAAAGACACTTTCTCACCTTCACTCTTTCTCTTGTGTGTTGTTTTCAGGAGTTGATCTACAAAGAGTTTTTCTCTCAGGGTGATTTGGTGAGTCAACTCATTTTTGTTTGTTTGCTTGTTTTGTGTGTGTCAGCAGTAAAACACGAGCGCACGCAGAAGCTTCTGGTGTACACTGTTGCATAAAAAACATGATATTTGCTGCAACGTTTACATAACAGCTTGTGCTTTGTGTCTTCAAACACTAAATCTAAAAGATGTCTTATTTTGAAGTGATCTCAGATTTGACCTCCTGCTGTACATAAACAAGAGTTGTGTGTTGTGTGTTTGTGTGTTCAGGAGAAGGCCATGGGAAACAGACCCAGTGAGATGATGGATCGAGAGAAAGCGTACATCCCTGAGCTTCAGATCAGCTTCATGGAGCACATCGCCATGCCAATATACAAGTCAGACAACCACACACACGCATGTGCGCTGAGTTCACGCGTGACCTTTGTTAGCTGACGTGAAGTGTCTGTCATTTTGTTTTTCAGGCTCCTGCAGGAAATCTTCCCGCAATCGGCGGAGTTGTACGAGCGCGTGGCCGCCAACCGCGAGCAGTGGTCCAAAGTCTCGCACAAGTTCACCATCCGCGGGTTGCCTAGCAACAACTCGCTGGACTTCCTGGACGAGGAGTTCGAGTTGCTGCAGTCTCAGGGAGCGTTCGGCGACGACTCCCACCGCATGAACGGCTGCCTGGACGACCAGTGATGTCACCCGGGCCAAAGGTCACCGGCGGTTCATTAAGAAAGGGGTCCTCCTGTCGCCGTGGAGACGGACTCTGACGTTCTGCAGAACGGCTGACGGCAGAGATGTCTAGGTGGAATGAAACGGAATTTGGATGGAAAGATTTATTCTTGAAAGTAAATTCAACTTGAGAACGTACGCGACTAAACAACTTGAAGAGAATGTTATAAAACGCTTTAACCTATGAATCTAATCGGATCTGTCACGTTTTCGAAAACATCAAATTGTTTGTTTTAAGTTGAAAGAATCTTGCTGCTAAACTCGAGCTGGTGTTATTTTGAGTCCTAATTGAAATTCGTCACACGCAACAGATGTTCTCGTAACTAATCTTCACTTTCCAAGTGGAACCAATTTGGCCTCTCAGATGTCAGTTTTCCATGTTCAGACAAAATAATACATAATTTTTGAAATCCCCAAAACCCAAAACAATCAGACAGAAGAAGTCATGGAAGCGTACAGCAGCTGGCGTTCAGAGATGCTGACGGGAGGATGTTGTGTATAGTCTGCTCGTGTGTTTAAAGGGCTCCATGGCCCTCCGAGGACGCCCACTTTCTCAGGATGGCGAATGGATTTTGCCTTACAAATGTTTGCGTTGCCTTCCTGAGTGACTTTAAGAGAGATGTACAAAAGAAAACCTGCCTATCTCTGTACAGTTCTGAAGCTATATGATCTATAAAGATGTCCTGTGTGTGGATTCACGCGTGACTACGTGCATTTGCCAAAATCTGCTACGGAACAAAAAAGAGATTTCTGTCGTATGAAAAATGCGAGTTGCTTTTAATATTGTGAGCCATAATGCATTGAAGTCATTCTGTTCTTGAGAAAAAACGAGACGTTTTTGTAGAATCTATTTTGCCGTTCCCATTATGTTTTATAAACAGACCGAAAAATATCCCATCGTGCAGAAATACCTCTTTGTCATTACTGGAATTCAGACGTTATTAAATGATCATAAATAAATTCTCTTTTAGATTTTCTCATCGAATATCACAGAAACACTCCAAAAATCTTAAAGATCCTAAAGAGCACATCCAGTATGCAAAATGTAATTGATTTCACCCCTTCATTCTAAAGAAGAATAAAATATAAACCGAATGTTATTGGTTTTTCTGTGAAATAACTACTGAAGGTATGGCAAGCAGAATTAACTTTTAAGGATGAGAGAGATTTTAGATATCTTAAAGTACTCTCAGATTTATTGATATCTGAAATCCATTTCCTGATATCAGAAATACCAAATGCGACATGTTAAAATTAATTTACAGATATCACGAATGAGCATTTCAACTAGTGAAAATTGAATTCTTGATATCAGGAGTTTTCAGGATTTTTTTCTTGTGACAAGTTAATTGTTGATATAAAAAGGTATGGATTTTACTAGTAAGAAATGAATTATAGATATCTGAAATTGAATTTGAATGGCAGACTATTATGATATTTAACTAGTAAAAATTCAATTACAGATATCAAGAATTAAGTTTTTTACTACAATCTTTGATATCAAGAATACACATTTCTTCCAGTGATTGTCCATATCAAGAATTCACAATTTTACTAGTAAGAATTTCATTATTGATATCCAAAATAGCAATTGTTACTACTAGAAATGATATTCTTGATATCAAGAATAATCATTTTTACGAGAAAAATTGAATTGTTGATATCAAAAATTCATATCCTATGAATGATTATAAGCTAATTCGGCTTGCCATAATTCTTGATATCTGTAATTGCATTTTTTAAGTTTTTTACTTGTTGTGATTAAATTTGATATCAAGAATAAATATTTCTCAGAGTGATTGCGTGATTGTTGGTATCAAGAATTCACATTTTTACTATTAAAAATTGAATTGCTGATATCAAAAATTCATATCGGTAGAATGATTAAAAGCTAATTCGGCTTGCCATACTGAAGGTTTATTGAACTGCAAAAGCAAAACTGTGAATGGTCTTTGTGTCTCATGAGAAATGTTCATTCTTCAGAAATGTTGAGATGTGTGGAAAGGATGATTTTATTCTGACGTCTGCTGTATAAAAGATAAAAGCTCGTGCTGGCAGTGAACTTGAAACTCATTTTCAATACTTTTCTTATCAAGCGTTTTCCTCCATCTGATGTTTTTGTTTCATCATCACAGACACGCTTTTGTTTTCTTGTGCTTCGTTCACCTCATGATGTGTACATTGTAAAATATTTCTTTTGACACGGTTTATTTGCTCTGTTTTCCGTTATTTCCACACGTTTGTATTTGTAGGTGACGGTGAATAACTTTTATTTTTGGAACAGAAATACTCTCTAGTGCCAATAACACGTAAATATGTTTTTCATGTAATGTCTGAATATATTTCAGCTGAATCCAGGGATAGTCTTGACTTCTTCTTCGAGTTCCCTTTACTAACAGTCTGGAGAAAAGATGCAGTGCAGTTTTTCATGATGTCTGTTCAGATTTGAAGAGATTTGGGCTGTGCCCGAAATCGCCTCATTCACTATTCCCTACATTAGTTCACTAATACAGTCCACTTTAAAGGTACACTAGGCTACTTCTAGTGTTGAGGATAATAAGTCGAGTAACTGTTTTGGAATCCATTCAGCTGATATCCGGGCGATAGCACTTTTAGCATAGCTTAGCATAGATGATTGAATCCAATTAGACCAGTAGCATCGCGTTCAAAAATGAAGTAAAAATCGATATTTTACCTTTTGAAAACTTGACTCTTATGTACTAATATAGTGTGCTAAATATACTCCCATTACGGTTTAATAATCAAGGAAGTTAAAAATCTGTCATTTTTGAATGCGATGCTAATGCGAAAATTAACCATGTTTTTTGGTGGATTGATAACTACAGTAATCATCGTTTACTATAGTTCTTAGAAAACCATGGTAATTTTGTGATCACCATGTTTTTTTTGTTCAATCTTAACTGTAGTAAATCCATGGTAATTTTCGTCTAATTGGATTCAATGATCTATCCTAAGCTATGCTAAAAGTGCTATACCCGAATATCCAAAAAGATAAAACAACTAATTATGTCTGGGGGAGTTGGAGAATGAGTCTATTTCCAAAAACTGTATAATGTTACTTTAAGCGAGTGAGTAAATTCGGACACTGGAAACGCTGCAGGCGCCATTTTCTTTTGCCGCAAGGCGGGAAATCAGTCAGCGTGCGCATCAGGATAGATGGCTAGCCGTGACTGTACATCAGTCGTACACTCGTTATTATGATGCATCATGGGATTGAATGAGTGCGCTCAATAATGTCCACTATGAATTCGGACACCACTTAAAATGGACGTCCCCTCAAATGTGCACAATATTAGGGTATAGGGGCTATTTCGGACACAGCCTTGTTGTTTTAAACTCAATGAATATTTACGTTACTGACGCTCTGTGCTTTGACTTTTCTGTATAACTGAGTGCTGGATAGTCAGTTTATATGGTGATAAATACACACATGTGTGTAGATATTGTACAGACTTAACTGTGTCTTACAACTGTTGAAGAAACTAGACATTATGACCGACTATAAAAATGACTTTTTATCCAAAATAAACTTCAAATTGCCGATCTCTGTCTGCTGTGGCGTCTCAGTGACAAAACCTGTTGCTCGCTTTGATTTTAATCAGAGCTGTAAAAATAAATATTCCACAAAAGTATGATTGACACAACAGAAAAAAATAAGCATCTTAGCACCTGCATACAGACACACGTCACAAGGCTTCTGCTAAATGTAAATAAATCAAATCATTATATGGAAAAACCCTTAAAGTTTATCCAAAAATAAGAATTCATTCATAATTTCTTTATCCTAATGTCAAACCTTATGAAACACAAAAGAAGATGAAGAATGTTGATCATCAAAAACAGTGGTATAAACACAACGTATTTCTCAAAATATCTTCTTTTGTGTTCCACTGAAGAAAGACTCACATACAGATTTAGGAAAAATTATATCAAATTTCACTTCAACACAGGCACTTTATCACAACAACAAACACGCATATAACAAACTATACAAACCAGATGTTACCAAACAACAAACCATACATGGAATATTGTGAAACAAATGGAAAAACACTTTTACAAACGAAAACACTGATTGTAAAATAATAAAACTATAATAATATCTCAAGAGTGAAACAGGAAGTGAGGTAGAACACAGACACACTTTACATCTTCACAGATCAACTTCAGCTTCGAGTTTCAACAACAACGACACAAACTCAAACAAGCCAGACTTTAAAAAATAAATCCACATCTCATCTTCACTGAATCATAATTTAATGACACTTGATCATCAACAGATTTCACCTGTAAACCGATAAAACAATGGAATCATATCTGTGTCCGATGTGCAGGAAATACACACAACACATCTACACAATTTCATTTGAGAGTTTGATCATAAAATGTGCTGAATTGTCACAAACAATCATATTGGTCCTAAACACACTAACTATCTTTGTTCTCAAGGCATCTGTGAGAGGTTGTTCTTGATGTGATGTCAGAAGTCCCAGCTGAGCTGATCTCTGCGCAGTGACGTCTGCAGCATGCGCATGTCTTTAAGCAGACGCAGACTGTCTCGGCTGCGCTCGCCTGGTCTGGATTTCACCTTCGCTGCTGCGGCGCGAGACGATGATGAGGGCGTGACCTTTACCTGGTGCCTCGGTTTACCGTTCTGTCTCCTCATCCTCTCCAACTGACCACGGACACAGAGCCATGTTATATTCATCACATCAGACACATATAACTGTGTGTTTGTGTGTCTGGACTCTGTGTTACCTGCGTCTGGTGTCGACGGACTTTAGCGATCTGTTCACCTTTACTCTCCATTCTCTTCACCAGTGTTTCCATCTCACGCTCCAAATCCTGCCGCAGCCGATCTGACCCGCTGGACTCGATCTGTCTCGCCAGCTCCTGGTGTTCACTGACACACACATAAACACACACTTTAAAGGCTCACGTGATGGTAAAACTATTTTTTTTGAAAACAAAAGTTTGAACTTTTTCGCCGCTGAAGACGACAGACACACAAACACTCACAAGCTCATGTGTCCAAACTCATCCTGCAACATCAGCAGCAGGTCCGACAGCTCTTCGCTGCTGGATGAGGAAGAGGCGGAGCTACTGCTGGACCGATGTGCCGAACGCCTTCTCTCATTGGTGGAGCAGGGCGGAGGGGTGTGTCCTAGCACGCGCTCGTTGCAAAGCTGAGGATGATGATGCTTCATGAGATGAAGAACGTGCTGAACGTTTGCACGAACGGAATGACTGGAACTCGTCGACTGAAGAGAGGTCAGCCAATCACGTTACAGATACAAGAACAGAGCGCTTGATTTTAAATGTAAAATCTTAGGTCATAGTTCAAATGTTTTTAGATTGTTGCAATTGTAATTCAATACAAAAACTGATTTTTTAAATGTAATTTTTTAAATATTGAATTTATATTAAAGAGACTTTTGTATTATTCGTTTTTTATCCAATATTCGTTTTTTCTCAAATATTTGCATTTATGTGTATGTGTTAATAAATAAATAAATATTATGCACAGTACTCAGATATATATTATGTAACCACAAACTTTCATGTAAATCGTTTGACAATGCAAAATAAAAGCAGTTCTGTACCGTTCCGGTCACAAACGGCACGTCTCCTAAACTCAGTCTGTAATGTGGCTGTGGATGAGACACGTGTTTCTGCAGAAGGACAAACAAAATCCACACATGAACAACACTGCGACACACAATCACTATTCCACAAGTGTGAGGAGAATCATTTACCATCTTCTGTTTAACTTTAGAGGATTTATGGGGACGTGGAGAAACAGACTGAATGAGGATACGATTGGCTTCAAGACCCGTCTGTAACTGAACACAGATCAGACGACACTGTTAACATCCCAAACAGACAGACAGAGAGAGAGCTGAGCCCAGAGAGAAACCCCTTCATCCAACTGATCTCACAACCCCAAACCCCAGCCAGACTAAACCAAATGATCAAAAGACAAAAAGAGAAATATCTCAAACACTGGACAGAAGCAACAGCTCAGAAAAGTAAACTGGAATGCTATGTGTCACTAAAGAGAGAATATAAAGTGTCAGAATACCTCATAAGCGTATCAGATCCTAAACTAAGAAAAGTGTTGAGCATGTACAGACTCAGTGATCAGCAGCTCACTGTAGAGACGGGCAGACACAGACACACATGGACACCGAGAGAAGAGCGACTGTGTCCACACTGCACACACAATCAAGTGGAAACAGAGCTGCACTTTCTCCTCTCCTGTCCCAACTACACACACATCAGAGAAACATTCTTCCCCCAGTTTACAAACTTACACAAAGACTTTGACCAGTTTCAACAAAAGGACAAGATCTCATACATACTGGGAGAAAACTCAAGAAGCTCAAACCTGCTCAAGATATGTCAAGTCCTGCCACGAGCAAAGAACAAGCAGCACAACACAAAACAACACTGACAGAACAACACACACAAACTGACACTATCACCCTCATTGAGAACTTTAATTAAAAGCTCTTTTTCTCTTTATATTGAGATGTTTATATATATATTTTTACTTATAGACTTTTAATTTTATTCTATCTTATTTTTTATCTTAATCTGTATTTGTGCATGTTTATATTTAATCTTGTGCTTTGGCAATGTAAATTTTCTTTTATCATGCCAATAAAGCTCCTTTGAATCTTGAATCTTGAATCTTGAGAGAGAGAGAGAGAGAGAGAGAGAGAGAATGAGACAGAGAGAGAGTGAGAGAGAGAGACAGAGAGAAAGAGAGTGAGACGGAGAGAGAGAGAGAGAGAATGAGACAGAGAGAGAGTGAGAGAGAGAGTGAGAGAGACAGAGAGAAAGAGAGTGAGACAGAGAGAGACAGATAGAGAGGGAGAGAGAGGTTGAGAGAGAGAGAGAGAGAGAGAAAGAGAAAGAGTGAGAGAGAGACAGAGAGAGAGAGAGAGAGAGACAGATAGAGAGGGAGAGAGAGGGTGAGAGAGAGAGAGAGAAAGAGAGAGGGTGAGAGAGAGAGAGAGAGAGAGAGAGAGCGAGAGAGAAAGAGCAAGAGAGAGAGAGAGAGAGAGAAAGAGTGAGCGAGAGAGCAAGAGAAAAAGAGCGAGCGAGAGAGCGAGAGTGAGAGCGAGAAAGAGAATACGATTGGATTCAAGACCTGTGAGTTCAAGAGTGAGACCCTTTGGCTTCAAGAGCGAGAGCAAGAGAGAGAGAGCGAGAGAAAAAGAGCGAGCGAGAGAACAAGAGAGCGAGAGAGAGAGAGAGAGGATACGATTGGCTTCAAGACCTGTGAGTTCAAGAGTGAGACCCTTTGGCTTCAAGAGCGAGAGCAAGAGAGAGAGAGCGAGAGAAAAAGAGCGAGCGAGAGAACAAGAGAGCGAGAGAGAGAGAGAGAGAGAGAGAGGATACGATTGGCTTCAAGACCTGTGAGTTCAAGAGTGAGACCCTTTGGCTTCAAGAGCGAGAGCAAGAGAGATAGAGCGAGAGAAAAAGAGCGAGCGAGAGAACAAGAGAGCGAGAGAGAGAGAGAGAGAGAGAGGATACGATTGGCTTCAAGACCTGTGAGTTCAAGAGTGAGACCCTTTGGCTTCAAGAGCGAGAGAGAGAGACAGAAAGACAGACAGTCAGAGGGACAGACCTGAGCTGCTTTGTCCTGCACTAGTTTCCTCTGATGTTCCTCCTCTTGTAATTTTCTCTCCAGGTCTCTGATTTTCTTCTCAGCGAGTGTCTGTGTGTCAGTCAGTCTCTGATACTCCTGCTCCAGCACATCCAGCTTCTGCAGCTTCCTCTGAACATCTGTGTGATCTACAGAACCCAACTGCTCCAGAGACGCCTGCACAACACACACACACACACACACACTGACGGTCTTTAATGTGTGTGCAGGGCCGGCTCAAGCCTTCAAGGGGCCCCAAGCAGAATATTATTCTGGGGCCCCTCTGTGCCACCAATATGACTAATTATTGTCAATCCTTGATTATTCGCATACTATAAACCTAAACTACCCATTATTAATAGTATTTGTTGTAGCTGTGTTGTTTACATCACACTAATGTTTTTACCCTTCAACGGATTTTAATTGTAACGGAAGCAAACCCACAGGAGTGGTCAGGTGTTAATTTGCCCTTTAACATTCAAACTCTTGCAGTACCAATTGGCATCCTCAATATGATGTACTGAAAATTAGCAAAGTGGAAAAAGTGCAATACAATCAATTACAAATAAAAGTATCTTTTTATTAAAATAATAATTTGGTTGTGGTTTTATTTTTCATTGAATAATGCATTTTGTATCATTACCCATATCCATTGAAATATTATATAAAAAAAGGTCAAGTAATGTCCCAAGAGTACAAAAAATGACACCAGGTTTTTTTCTGAGTCTTGGGGGCCCCCTGGTGGCGATGCCTTGGGCTGGATGTGTGTGTGTGAGACGCACCTGTCGTCGGAGAACAGCGGTTCTGTTTGATTCAGCGTTTCTCACGGTCTTCCTCATGTGCTCTAACTGTCTCTCCAGACGAGAACATCGAGCCTCAGCTGCAGACAGGTGACACAGCAGCTCTGCAGACAGAGAGACAGGACACTTCATCACATGCCTCATTACAGATCAATGAGCGAGCAGGTTCTGTGGACAGCACACAGACGTCTGACTGAAGAAACTGAACATGATGAGTTATGGTTTGTTCAGGATAAACACACACCGTGGTTCTTCAGGTCCTCTTCACCTCTACTGTGTGCTTGAGTCTGTATAGACTCATTGGAGAGCGTCTGGAGTTTCTGATGGGTGTCACATCGCTCAAGTTCAAGACGTCGAATCTTCTCCTGCAGATTCTTCAGTGCTGAGAGAATCGCTTCACACACACACACACACACACATGACAGATCTGTGTTCATCATCTCATCAACAGAAATCACTGCTGTATAACACATGACACTTCCTTCATTTCCCCAGCAGAGGGAGCCGAGCTCCAAACTTTGCTTCGAACATTTACAAAACATCCTTGAGAAGAATAAAAGAATGATATCAGTATTATTTATTGAATGTTCTCTTCGCTGTCAGTCTTTATGTTGACGCTGTCAAGCATGAGCTACACTGAGATGTGACGCTGTCACAGGAGTGAATGATTAATGAGGTGAAGTGACAGCCGTCACGTGATCATCATCATCTCTCTCTAGAGGAAGCAGTAGATGTGAGTGTGTGTGAGCTCTCAGGTGTCACAGGTTAGTATAGAACACACCGTAACAACCCGAGTCACCTGAGACGCCGAGGCCTGGGACACACACGCCGCTTAGCTTGAGCGAGGAATGAAGATATTTGTGTTGCTTTTGTAAAAAAGCCTTTGAAGAAAACATTACTGCTGTGCATCTCCACACTAAACAATGACACATTAATTGAATCTGTGACGAGCCTTACGCCTTGAGTGTGTGTGTGACTGAGTGAGTGTCTGTCTTTGTCTGTGTGTGTCAGTGTGTGAGTGTGTGTGTGATTGTGTGTGAGTGTCTGCCTGTGTGTGTGTGTGTGTGTGTGTGTGTGTCTGTGTGCTTGTGTGTGTCTTAGTACAGTGTGTGTGTGCTAGTGTCAGGAAGTGTGTGTGTGTTCCTGGTAAACCCTACGGTATGGTGACATTTTTTTTGTCCCGATAAGGAAACAAGCTAATAAATCATATATAATTAACTTCTTTGAAAATCTAAAATAGCAGAAAGTGTTGTGTGATTGTGAGGTTAAGGGGTTATGATATACAGCTTGTACAGTATAAAAACAATTGTGTCTATGGAATGGCCCTATAAAGCACAGAAAGCCAACATGTGTGTGTACCTGCACTGTTGCTCTCAGGGAAAGCTCTCACAGGTGTGTGTGTGAAGGGCAGTGGTGTGTTAATAAAGGGACGTCCTGCAGGATACTCAGTGTATGAGGGCAGAGACATCACTTCACCTCTCAGACCCTCCTGTAGAAACAACAACACAACAAAATGTCAAAAAAAAGCACATGATCTGAATACAAAACCACACTATTTGTAGACAATACATTACAAAAACAATGCAAGTCTAGAAGATCATCTTAAAATCAATAAGTAAATATTTAAGCAGGTTTGGGAACATCTACGAGCATGCACCTATGTCAGATTGAGTTTATATCATCTTTATCTAAGATTCTTTACTTATTTGTTTTGTTTTAGAGTTTGTTTAGTTTATTGAGATTAGGATCCAAGAGACTAAATATGTGACTAAATCTAAAACAGAGTAAGTAACATATAAACATATCATTTGCTTTTAATAACATGCAGACAAACATAATATCAGAGCATTTACTTACGTCTGACAGTATTTAAAGTGTTATTTAAAGAATTGTGATATTTATTTTAATGCAATGATGATTATGTGACATTTTTTACAAATGCAAAATATCTTGAAATAATAAAAGGCATGGTTCCATATTTAATTACAAATGTTGTGATACAACGCATGATGTATATGTTATGTTAATAGTGCAACGTTAATATAGCGGCGTTTATATTGAACATTAAAGTATTTCAAACTAAAAGAAATGTTGATGTTTTACCTGCTTTACGGCTGCGGAAGGTTTTGAGTCCGTGTTCAATAAATCTTCGATCCGAATTAAATTAAACTAAAACATTTTTGAAGTGTAATTCCGCTTTTGCGAATTTGTCGTTAGTTTCACAAACAGGAAACAAAACACAAGCGCGCAAAACAGCGTGCGTGAAATCATCGCTGACTACATCCGGTCATGTGATTTCAAAATAAAAGCTGCGAATCGAAACCATTCCGTGAACAATTGTTATCTGGAGTTTTGTCTGTCGAAGAATACTATGAAAGCAACACAGCATATACATTATTATTTATATAATTAATCGAAGTCCAAATTGAGAAAAGTTTTAATTTATAGTACTGCAACGGAACACGACGAGTTTGATGAATAATTCGATTTTCTACGTGAAAATTTCCACTTACATACTATTTTAATCTTCAGATTGTCAGGAAATAAAAATGACACAATATTTTATTGAAATATCTATGTATATCTGTTTAGGTCTACAAATAACTGGAAGGATCTGTCAGTTTCATGGCTTCTGTTTTATTCTGCATGTTTTGATGGAGTGTTTCAGTTATTTTGGTTTCATACATGTTTAAACTTTCAAACAGCAAACATGCTTTATTTGAGCTGTACAATTTTTTTTTAAGTTTCATATAATTTATCTGTACAAATGTACTCTTTTTTTCTTGGGCAAAGACTTCATACAAATTTTTTTACAGTAATACCTCATGAAATTTCCCTCACACGGAGAGATTGCATTCCCGTAATTAATTTTACATGTGACAAAAAAGACATTCTTTAAAAGTAAAGAAAACAATAATATAACATAAACAATCACACAAGTCAACAAAAGTCAGACACATCTTCTCTCTTAAACATCATGAATCTATGAATGTGTTTTAGGTGCAGCGGTGGTTGTCGACTGGTCTCGTATTTAACATGAAATCCTGAGACACTCCAGCGAAGAATATCTGCTGTACTGTCAGAACACACATCAGAACCACATCAACAAATACAAACTTGACAAATAAACACACACAATTCACTCACGGTGGACACGTGAAATCGACATATTCACCATCAGATTTAAAACACTTTTTGTCAGACAAAACATTTCATATCAAAACATATCAGCATGCCTACGACACATATCTCTCTCTCACGTGTCATCCAAACATCTCTGCTCACACACGCACCGCTTACACACCATCATCCCACTCGAACGTCAGCCGCGACCCGACTGAAACAACACAATATGCATCGAATACAAAAATAAACAAACATCTTAAAAAAAGAAAAGCACGTGGGATATGTGGCACACGTGATGATCGTCACGAGGGAACGTTTGGTCTTTGAGCACTTTTCCAGCGCTGTAAACTTTCAACGGCGTCAGGACTGGATGGATGAAGGGCGGTCGAAGAGACGGTCCAGGGGTCAAAGGTCACCAGACAGAACATTTGTTGACAGGATGCATGGGCGACCCTCTGGGGCAGTGAAACACGCGACCGAACTCTTCGAACTGAGACACGCTGCCAATAACCCTGCGGAGAGAGACGTTTCAGACACCGGCGTGACACATTTGCGTGTAAAACGCCACGCGTGTGCGTGCGTGCATGCGTGTACCTGTAGTGTTCAGGTGCGTGTTTATCAGTCAGCAGCTGCAGGTAAATGGACTGTGATCGTCTCTTCATGCACCAGTTCTGTCACATCACACATCAAGAAGAACTAAAGTGAGCTCGGAGCATCATGAGTGAAACACTTCCGCACGCATGCAAGAGAAATGATCCGTGTACCTGAGCAAACGCTATGAAGAACAACTGCTCGTGTGTGTACTTCAGACCCGGGAGAGGACGCTCGGGGCCGTGCTCTCGAATCCACTTCTGATACGCCTACAGACAGAGAGAAGAAAGGAGAGTTGTGTTCTTTGGGTCAGTGTGTGTGAGAGGATGCTGTCACTATGGTAACCGCGCTGGACGAGGGAAGGTTCAGCTCAGGACTTACGTAGAAAGACAACTTCAGTCCCCCGAGATCGGCGATGTTCTCACCTAGCGTCAGACGCCCGCTCACCTGAAACACACACACATGTCTGTCAGAGTGCACCAGTACACGTCTGTGTGTACAGTAAGAGTGTGTGTGTGTGTGTGTGTACCCTCTGGTTATAGACGGTGAAGTTGTCGTACAGTTTGATGATACATTCGGCTTTCTTCTGAAACTTCCTGTATGATTCTTCTGTCCACCACTGCTTCAGGTTACCATAGCGATCATACTGCCCACCTGTCAGCATATAGAATAAAGTCACATGACTCAAATATATGTATATATTTAATTGTGAATATATTGAACTACTATATATATATATATGTATATGTTGAAAAATGAGATAACTCTGTTTTTAAACATTTTCAAAAATCATGTTTTTTTATTGTGCATTCCAATTAATATCAATCAAACTGAAGTTGGTTTGTTTTGATTTTAGCCATGATAACTAAAAAAATACACTAAACACATAAAACATAATAAATATATGATAACATAATAAAATAGATGATTTTTTCAAAAATGTAAAAACGGAGTTATCTCAATTTGGAACCAATTAGGAAGATATACATCTGAGGAAATTTCAGACAACTTTTTTTCTGATTTTAAATTGCGTTTAGGTGAAATGATAATTTTGTTTCATTCTGTGGACTACTAACATTATTTATCCTGAATCTCAAATACACTTTTTGCTTCAATTGGCAATAACAGAAAATATGTATTTATTCAGACCTCAAATGCTGCAAAGAAAACAAGTTCAGATTTAAATTTAAACAACACAACAGTCATATTTCTACACTTATTATTAAAAGTTAAATCCATTTACGTGATTATCTGGCTTTTCATCACAGTTTTCGTGTGACTTTATGTCACTCCTGAGGTTTGATTTAGGTGATCTCATTTATTACATTAGTCCACGTATAATATGTTTTTCCATTATATATATTTAATAATCCCTATTAAGTGTTATGCATCTATTACATTTCATTGATCATTTATTAATTTCACATATGTTCATTCATTTATTTTATCATTTTACATTTATTCAAATTATTCGTTAAATTTTGTCCTTATTTTTAATATCGTTTAATCTTCTGTTGGGTGCTTAACGTCACGAGACAATATTTTGATACCATAATCTTGCATGGTTAATACGGAGTTATTCAATATTTCATTATTTCAGTTTGAACTGTTTGCACGTACAGTGTTTTTTCTAAGCATTTAAGTGTTAATAAAACTGTTCCAATTAAAGACACGGAAACACTGTGATATGCAGATATATACATAATAAAGGTCTCTCACCCCAGTCATCGTACCCGTGCGTGAGCTCGTGTCCAACAATCGCACCAATTCCTCCGTAATTCAGCGACCTGAATGAAACACATCAACTGAACATCACAGAAGCTCCTGATTTACTATCACTAATGTGAAATGAATGAACGAATCTCCGCTCAATCATTCAATGATGTGAATCTGTGTTTCTCTTTCAAAAGGGCTCAACATGTCTCGAAAGGATTTAAAATAAAATAAAACAAGTAGACATCATTCGTGTACTTATGTCACTTGGAATACGTAATTGTGAAGAACTTGTGTAATGCAGGAATTGAAATGAGAAAAGTGGAGATGTGCTGTTCTCCACACATGCAGTGTGCAGCTGTGACCAGCAGGTGGCGGCAGACACACGACACACAAACACCTTCATCGGACAGATTATACAACAAGTATATGACGGACTTTAATCATTAGAGGTTAGATCATTCATATCAATCTGTTCTGCTGAGGAGATGAACATTTAGCATTAGAAACCGATGAAATTTAGCATAGTTATTTACGTAAGAACAAAGGTGTGTGTGTGTGTGTGTGTGTGTGGTCTGAAGTCTTTCTTTGTCTCCTCTAACAGACTTTGTGAAGGAAAATCGATACAAGCTCAAAAGCCGTGACCACACACACACACACACACACACACACACTACTCAAGAGTCACTCGCTTCATTTATTTTCTGTATACCGTAAGATTACATACTGAGACAAATAGTTGAATCTCAAGTCTAACTCCACTTTAAACTGTGCTTAAAAACTTTGGGTAAAGTTCTCTAAAAGCGAGATAAAAGGTTCTTCACTGAACGAGTCACTGCAGCATCTGTCAAGTGTGTGGATGTGTGTGTTCATGAGAGAAATCATGCATGTGGAAACTCACTGTGGGAATTCTGGATCAAAGAGGGTTGGCTGAAGAATACCTGCTGGAAAAACTAAAGAGAGAGAGAGAGAGAGAGAGAGAGAGAAAGAGGATGAGTGAGTGAGTGGACGAGTTCAATGGTGTTTCATGTTCATGTCCATCTGTCTCTCTTTTTCTGTTTTAATTCACAGACACAACAATAACCACTAAACAACGGTGTGTGTGTTTGTGTGTGTGATGATATACAGTTGTGTGTGTGTGTGTGTGTTTGTGCGTGTGTTTGATGTACTCACCCATCTGGTTTTTGTTTGGCAGGTAGTATGCATTTAAAGCCTGTGGTGGAAGGAGCCACCTGTGAACACACACACACATACACACAGACAGACGCACACATTGACTCTTCGTTTTCAGTCATTGTTGTCATTTTATGAATGCAGATATATTTCTGTGTGTGTGTGTGTTTGTGTGTGTGTGTGTGTGTGTGAGTGTGTGTGTGTGTGTGTGTGTGTTTGTGTGTGTGTGTATGTGTGTTTGTGTGTGTGTGTGTGTGTGTGTGGTGTTTTGTATGGATCCAGAGGTCTGAAGCTTTAGCAGATGGTCATTTTTCTTTGGCTGCTCTGATCAGACACAATCTGTCCGTCTGATAACACACTCCAGCTCAGAGTCTGATTCTGTTTAATGACTCATCAGTCCATTGTTTTGTTGACAAATGATCAAGTCCGATGTGGCACAAAGGATAAATCTAGTTTTAAATTGTTCAATGTCCAGATCGGTTTCACAAGTGTTATTTAAGTTTGAGTTAATCAAATTAATTATTTCCTCATTATTTCTTTTTAATAAGAACTGAAGGTGAAAGTGTTGGAATGAAGCGTGAGTATCTGATTTTAGGTGAGTTGGTGGACAAACATATAAATATGATGGATAGTATTGTAACGTCAGCAACCTTACAATGTGTTTGATGTGGTGCTGTGACATCACTTCCTGTGTGTTGTACGATCAGTTACCATGGTAACAGTCACTCACGTTGTCTTGTCCACCTCTTTATGGATCTTTTTGACAGAGAGTTTGATGTTGTACTTGATGCTGTTGAGGATGTTCTTGAAATACGTCTTCTCACTCACATCAAACTGAAGAGGAGAGAGAGAGAAAGAAAGAGACAGAGAGAATGAGAGAGACAGGGAGAGAGAGAGAGTGAAAGAGAGAGAGTGAAAGAGAGAGAGAGTGTGAGAGAGTGAGAGAGTGTGAGAGAGAGACAGAGAGAGAGAGACAGAGAGAGACAGAAAGAGAGAGAGAAAGAGAGAGACAGAGAGAGAGTGTGGGACAGAGAGAGAGAGAGAGAGAGAGAGAGAGAGAGACAGAGAGAGAGTGAGGGACAGAGAGAGAGAGAGAGAGTGAGGGACAGAGAGAGAGAGAGAGAGAGTGAGGGACAGAGAGAGAGAGAGAGAGAGTGAGGGACAGAGAGAGGGAGAGTTACAATAGATACTTAGTTACAAACATCCTGTAGACAGTGCGTCTTCTGATTGGCTGGATGTTTTTTACCCCGTATTCCTCATCAATGAGTTCTGGCTTGAGCAGAAAGTCCGGGTAACCCGTCATCACCATCATGTGCTGCAGCTGAGAGAGAGAGATAGAGAGAGAGAGGGAGAGAGAGAAAGTTCTATGAAGTCTCCTGCTCCAGTAATCTCATGTGTGTCTCTGTCTCTCTTCCAGATGTTTTTTAATCTCACTTTTGCTCTGGCGGCATCTTTGGTTTGTTCATCCATCCAGTCGAGGTCTTGTAGTCTCAGATCTAACGAATGCTTCATGTCCTCCACCAGCTCCTGTACCTGTGAAGGGGGCGGAGCCAAGGCGTCAATCAAAAGATGTTTTTCTTAAAGACAGCAGACATCTTCAAATATTTATGACTTTGTTAAACAATAAAGATTTTGAGTGATGTAATGCCATCGATCACACATGATTCTGAGTCAAGAGTTGTGCATGGCAAAACATTTCTCTCTTACTAGGCTTCTTTGTCTTGTTTTAAGTAAAGATATCTAAAACTTCTTAAATCAATGCAAAATAACTTGACAAGAAAGGTAACCAAAGATATTTGTCTTGTTTTATGAAAAATATATAAGAATTAAGTAAATTTATGGTAAAAACAAGGAAAACAAATCTCCCAGCAGGTTGAGAAAAATAAACTTGAATTTAGTTTGACCTTTTTCTAAAGTACCTATAACTCAAATTTATTTTTCTCATTTTTAGCAGATTTTTTGCATGTTTTTAGCATAAATTTACTTAATTCTTATATTTTTTTCTTTAAAAAGAGACCTAACATCTTAGGTCACTTTTCTTGTCAAGAAAGTGCATTTTGATTTAACAAGTTTTAGAGAATTGTAATACAAAACAAGACGACAACACTTAGTAAGAACATGTGTTTTTGCAGTGAATGAGTTTTGTCATATCCAATCTGTTCACTGCAAAAAAACTTTCAATTCAATTCAAGTCAATTCAAGTTTATTTATATAGCGCTTTTCACAATGTGTATTGTTTCAAAGCAGCTTTACAGGGCAAACAGGAAAAACAGAAAAGGTAAAACACAGCACAGTGCATTGTATTTATACAACGAGTAAGATCATACTAATAAATAATATATAATTTCTAAATAAATAAATAAATGCAGTCTCCCGGTGAGCAGGCCAACACTGCCCTGCTGTGGCGAGGAACCCAAACTCCAATGATTGATTAATGGAGAAAAAAAACCTCGGGAGAACCCAGGCTCAACCGGGAGGGCCAGATCCCCTCTGACGTGTCATAGCTGCACTCAAACTGCTGACATGTGATTTAAGTTTAGCATTCAATACCAGATATTGTAACTTCAGCATTAATGAAACAAATAGTCCGTCTTTGCTCTTTGTTGGGGGTGTATTGGTCTGAGCTGGGATGGTCCGATGGTCATATTTCTCTTTGCTGGTGGTGGAATTGCCTTAGATGGGGCTGGGATGCTCAGTCAGTCTGCAGCTGTAGCTGGCGTTTATGTTTTCTTATTATGTTTGTCTTGTTTTCCAGTACAAATGTATACAAATGATTGAATCAAGGTTCTTTCCATCAACGCAACCCCAAAAATAAGTCTTGTTTTTAGACAAAATATAAGAAATTTCAGTAAATTTGTACTTAAAACAAGCAAAAAAATTATAAATCTGCCATTGAGGTTAGAGAAATATTATAGAATTAAGAGACATAGAAAAAGATAAACCATGATTCAAGATTATTTTCTTACCCGATTGGAAGATTTTTTGGTTTGTTACAAGAAAATATTCACTGAAATTTCATATTTTTTGTTTTAAAACATGACTTATTTTGTTAGGTGTTTGTGCTCATGAACACAATCCATCTTGATTCGAGACGTTTTTGACATTTGTACCAAGGTTTTTTTGGTTTAGTAAAATTACAATTTTGGAAAAGTTTCTTTTTATTCAAATAAAATAAATATTGACCTAATAATATTGGAAAAACTTAAACTAAACGAAATTTTTAAATGTTGCCTCAAAAAGAAACGTATATAAGTTTAAAGCACTAAAATTATAAAAATAATCAAAAACTAAAAAAATCCTAAAATAAAAATGAATTCATCTTATATAGCAACATAACAAATCAATAAATAAATTATAAAATGACAAAAGCATACTGCGAAATTGTTCAAACTTTAACAACAATTAACATAACAACTAAATGTCTGAAAATAAAATATAATATAAAATATTAATAAAACTCAAATTAAAACTATAATGTACGGGAAAACAAGACAAAAATAAAAAAGTGAGTTTTTCAGTGTCCAAATTTACTGGAATCCAGATGATTTCACCTCCACAATCTACATTCATGTACACCTCCAGTTTCTTCATGTGTTTACACAATTACACACTTGTTTCAGCTTTCAGAAACTTTTGAGAAATAAAGTAGAGAACTCCATTAAAATTGAGCAAAATCATGTCACTGCGTTCTAAAAATCAAGGCTGAAGATGCACTTTCAAAGACACGTGGAAACTGAATCATTAGACTGAGATGAATACATTACCTGCATATTATAGCAGAATATTATTTATTATCATATCCAGTGTGTACCGTCTTCTGAATTTACAAAAGCACAATTTGATAAATTAGGCAAAAAGATAAATCACTTAATGACACATTACTAATCTGTATTATGTCCGCTTGCTGGTTTTTAACATTTTCTTTTTTAAAGGGAAAGTTCACCCAAAAACGAGAGATCTTCATGTCAGGTCAAAGCTGTGAGTTTTTCTCCTTCTTCAGAACACAAAAGAAGATATTTTGAAGAATTTAGCAACACTAAACCCCATCGACTTCCATCATATGAACACAAACCCACTGAGACGTTTCTCAAAATATCTTCTCTCGTCTTCCACTGAAGAAAAACTCACGAGAAGGTTTACAAACACACGAGGTGAATAAATGATGATAGACCTTTTTTTTTACTTTATCCAATTTCTCACTTATTCAAAAGCTGAAAGTTTTTGACATGTTAAGCTATTATCATACTTGGATGGAAATCTTATGTCTGATCCACAGAAGAGTGTAAGTTAGACGGGTTTGAGGGTGATGAAGTTTGCCTTGTAAAAGATGAATGTTGCTGTTGTTTTGAAACACACGGTGTGAAACAATCTGGAGGAACTGCTCTTTTCTGACGATCATGACATTTTGACTGACGATTTTTGCAAATCCCTACACCCCACCACGCAAACCATCTGGGAATGACGTCTCCTTCGAGCGCATCCATCCATCATTCTATCTTTTGGAGAATAACGTCGAGCGGCGACGTGAAAGGTAAACAGTAATATCTGGGCCAGAGAGCAGATTAAAATCAACAGAAAATGAAGCGCTGAGACGGCATCACACACAGGGATTAGTTTGAGTGACACTTGCCTTGGCTTTGCTCTTAGATGAGAAGTGATGTTGGACGAACAGGGCGCCCAGAGCCATGCCAAAGTGTTTGTTGGCCTGAGTGAGACACAGACGGCCC
>CM017917.1:2150091-2186431 GCA_008369825.1 Triplophysa tibetana | reverse complement strand
TATTTTGGCAAGATCTCTTAACCATTGTTTGAAAAATCCATGTTGATCTGAGCTCAACATTTAAAGGGACAGTTCACCTAAAATTAAAAGTAATAAAATGATGTTGATTGTAGTTATCAAATGTTTTGACAATCACAATACACTTATAATGTAAATTGTGTTTGTGTTTTTATGACATTCCTGCATCTCAAATACTCCCAAACCAACCCATGAACATGAATATAGAAGATGATGAACTAGAATCAGTACATGTGTGACTATCAGAGAGATGATCTTACTTCAGTGTCTCCAGTTTACAGTGAGGATTCTCCAGTACAGTAGAGATCAGCTTCACTCCTGAATCTCCTACATTATTATCAGACAGATCCAGATGTCTGAGGGGTGTTGATCTCAGAGCTGAAGTCAGAGCAACACAACCTTCATCTGTGATCTTACACCTCCACAACTGTAGAGATAAATGACAAAATATGCTGATAACATGAAATAAAAAGAGAAAATTAAACAATAAAAAAACAGACAAATCAGTTTCTCATTGTGTCTTTACTCATATGAGCACATGTGAGTGTAATAAGTGTAATATTGTTGTTGTGTTTGTTGGTAAACGCAGATGTTTGAAGTTGAAGCTCATGAACATCAGACTGATGAAGAACACTGTGTGGAGTTTCTCTAAAGCACTCTGATGTTCTTCAACAAGAATTCAAAAGGCTTCAGACGAAACAAAACCTTTGATAACACAAACACTAGATCAACACCATCAAACTGTGATGTGACATCTCTAAACTCATCTGATTATAATTCACACATCAGATTCTGTGAATAATACACATCAGCTCTCAAGATGTGATGCTGCCAACACCTTCTGTTTTACATCTACATCAGACAAAATGAAACCCTTGATACTCTCTGGATCAGGATCAAAAATACTGGACAAATAAAAAAATGATTTAAAATTTAAAATTATTATTTAATAAGTTTCTAGCTTTCCTGTAGCTCAGTGGTAAGAGCATTACGTTAACAACGCAAGGATGTGGGTTAGATCCCAGGGGATTCCACATACCCATGTAAAATGTATAGGATAAAGCAATGTAGGTCGCTTTGGATAAAAGCGTCTGCCAAATGTATAAATGTAAAATGTAAATGTACGTAAAGGATAATGTACAGCCTATATATTTACTGGCTTTGTGTTTGATATTAAACTTCATTTAATTGGGGCTCAGGTGTCTAGAAAGTGAGCGATAGTACAAGGAATAAAACTGTAACAGTGAAGTGATTGTTGTTAGTTTTACTTACTTCAGTTTTCTGGATTCTTTAATCACAGGCTTCAGTTTCACAAGAACTTCATCTGCTTTATTTTTAGCTCCAATAATTTATTCAGATCAAGTTCATCAAATACTGTTCAGACATCAGCAACACAAAAACTAAAGCTGACCACTGTGAAGAGGAGAGTTTGGAGCCTCCGACTGATTCAGATTTCACATAATGTTGAATCTCCTGCAGCAGTGAATCATCATCCAGTTCATTCAGACAGTGAATCAGATTGATGGATTTCTCTGGAGACAGATTCTTCTTGATCTTCTGTTTAATGTACTTAACAGTTTCTCTTTCTTGTAGGAGCATCTTCTCATGTGTGTCAGTAGATCCTGTAAGAGAATCTGATTGGACTCCAGTGAGAGACCCAGAAGAAAACGCAGGAAAAGATCCAGATGTCCATTCTGACTCTTTAAGCTTCGTCTACAGCTCTCTGATGAAACTCACATAATGAAACTGTTTTGACAGGTTATGTTTCACTTTGTCTAATTTTAGAGAACTGACCTTTTTCAAACACATTTCTCTGTTGTTTGTGAAGGAGATGTGAGCATAAAGAGCTGCGAGATGTTCCTGAATGCTCAGATGAACAAAGCAGTAAACTTTCCCCTGATACAAGCCAAACTCCTCTCTGAAGATCTGAGTGCACAATCCTGAGTACACTGATGCTTCTGCTACATCAATGCCACACTCTCTCAGGTCCTCATCATAGAAGATCAGGTTCCCTTTCACAAGCTGCTCAAAAGACAGTTTGGCCAGTTTGAAGATCATGTCTTCATCATTCTTCACTTTCTTCTCATAGTCCTTCTGATGTTGATGTTTGTCTGAATGATCAGGAAGTGTGTGTACATTTGAGTGAGAGTCTTGGGGATCTCTCCTTCACTCTCTGCTTCACTCAACATTCTCTCTAGAACAGTGGCTGAAATCCAGCAGAACACTGGGATGTGACACATGATGTAGAGGCTCCTGGATGACTTCAAGTGTGAGATGATTCTGTTGGCCAGACTCTCATCACTGATTCTCTTGCTGAAGTATTCTCCTTCTGTTTGTCAGTGAAGCCTCGTACCTCTGTGACTCGATCAACACACTCAGAGGGGATGAGATCAGCTGCTGCTGGTCTGGAGGTGATCCAGATGAGAGCAGAGGGAAGCAGATTCCCCTTCATGAGGTTTGTCAGCATCACGTCCACTGAGGCTGATTCACTGACATCACACAACCTCACACTGCTGTGAAAATCCAGAGACACACGACACTCATCCAAACCATCAAAGATGAACAACACTTTATATTCACCGCTGGAGATTTCAAGTTCTTTTGTCTCTGGGAAGAAAAGATGAAGAATGTAAAAGACTGAGTGTTTGGTTCTTCATCAGATTGATCTCTCTGAAAGGAAGTGGAAATATGAGCTGGACGTCCTGATTGTCTTTCCCTTCAGCCCAGTCCAGAATGAACTTCTGCACAGAGACTGTTTTCCAATGCCAGCGACTCCCTTTGTCAGCACACTTCTGATGGGTTTGTCTTGTGCAGGTAAAGCTTAAAGATGTCATTGCATTTGATTGGTGTGTCCTCTGTTGCTGTTCTCCTGGATTGTGTCTCAATCTGTCTCACCTCATGTTCATTACTGATCTCTCCACTTTCACTCTCTGTGATGTAGAGCTCTGTGTAGATCTCATTCAGCAGTGTTGGGTTTCTCTCATCGATGTTCCTTCAGACAAACACTCAAACTTCTTCCTCAGGTTTGATCTGAATGTGTTGAGGACTTCAGGAGGTTTAGACTCATGGCTGTAAAATAACAGATCATTACAGTTAGAAGTAAATGTCTGAAGCAAATTAGCTTTTATATTTTTGTATCATAAGACACAGAACATATCTACAGACTATTTTGCAATATGTCAACAAAACAACTCTGGTCCAGAAGCACTTCAGTTTTTTATACTAAACAAATGTTAACAAAATACAGCCAACAGAACTGAAATGAAACATTAAACAAACGTCTTTAAGAGTTTAACTATTTATGTGAAATAATGAAAAACTAAACAGTTGAAACAGGAAGTGCTTCGGACCAGTGTTGTTCTGTAGGGTTTATAAATGACTTTTATTATAATGTGTTTAAGAGAACTGTTCACACATAAATGATAAATGTCTGATAGTTAACTCTTCCTCATGTCATCTTAGATGTTCATCACTTCTTCAGTAAACACAAATGAATCATTTTATATTAAAAAGTCGTCTTTATCTTCTTATAAAGGTTTCGTCTTGTTGAAGAATCAGAAAACAAACACATCCATCATATAATCACATGAGACATAATAGAGACACATGAGAACCAACATGTTCCTTCATCATTTTCACTTTCTTTAATCTTATAATATGATTGTTTTTATTTTTTTAACATGACACTAAAACACTGATGTAGGACCTATAAAGTGACGTATATGTTTATAACAATCAGCTAAAGGACAGAATAAACATTCTGTGATGACATGAGGGTGAGTAAGTTATGACAGTGTTTTTATTTCTGGATGAACTCTTCCATTGAGTGATGCATGCTGGGAACTCTTTCATCTTGTGATTTACCTGAAAGCAGGACTCATGTCTTCATTGAAGTGTTGTGGTTGATTCTCAGACGGATCAAACTTCATCTTCTGACAGACGGGTTCTGTTACGAGTGGTCTGATCAGGACGATTGAAAAGCAAGAATCAGACACTTTGATATTAGTGATTTTTTCTCATTACTTTAATAACTCTACAGTTTTTACACTGTTGTGAAAGTAACTTATGAATAAATCCTAATCTGATCTGTGTGTAATAGACTTTAGGCCGAATGTCACATGCAGAAAGCGGTTCAGGTCTTTGTATGTGCTTCACTACACATAGAGCTGTTTTACTCAACATGATGTCAAATGAATAGAGTTGATGTCCATCACATGTCCAGATTGATAACTGAACTGAAAACTGAAACTGATCGTCTTCTTACTAACATTTGAATAATAAAAGAGAATAAAATGATAAAATCTTGTTCGGTTTGCTGATCACTGTTAGTTCATACGGCTGCTGACACTTTCTCTTACAACCTGTTTCTGGTTTAGTCATGTGACATACATTAGTCATGTGACAAACATTAGTCATGTGACATACATTAGTCATGTGACATACATTAGTCATGTGACATACATTAGTCATGTATGAGGGAATTCATGTTCATACTCTTTCTGTGTGAGTGTGTATAATAATGAAGGAAACAAATCATCACAAGAGCAATTTCTCATCTCTTTTACCAAATAAATCAAATCAAATGTCAAACTATAATCACATTTTAAAGCTATTTATACCTGAGATCAGGTCTTGTATCTCCACTCTTAAACTTTAATGGTTCACCCATAGACCATCACTCTTCATAGACACACAGCTGAACTCTGGATCTGATCTCATCTGATCAACTGATCTATAACAGACAACACATTACACTTCATTACTGTATTCCAACAAATAAAAACATGTTTATCTTTTCATATTTACAATAATAAAATTGTTAATTTAAATAAGTGTTCCACAGACATGTTGATTATATTTCATCCTGTAGAGTCTTTCTGGGTTTATAAATGACAGTTTATCAATTTGTCTCTTTGTGAACATCATTGAAAATGACGATACAATTTCTTCTTAACAATTTCTTATCTATTTAACTAAATAAATCATATTACGTAATAAAATGTCAAACTATAGTCATACAGTCATAGGAGCGAAGAAGGCAGTAAAAAAAAAATCAATGTTGGTTCTCTCTCTCTTCAGTTCATCTCAATCATGTTCTATAGTGTTCAGATCACTGAACTGGGATGACTATGACAGGATCTTGATTTTGTGTTCAGTGACTCATTTTAGATGATTTGGATGTTTGTTTTGAATCTTCCATGTGCTGATGGAAGATCTAACCACGACCCATTATAATATTTCTATCAGAGCAGGTCAGGTTTAGATGTTTTATTTGATATAAAACATGACGTCATGTATCTGGTAGACACGTCTAGGACCTCTGGTATAAAAATGGTCCACAACGATGAAAATCTGCTGATATATTTAACTGTGGACATGGAGCACTTTTTTATCTCTGTGTGCACCAAACGTGTCTTTAGATTAGATTCAACTTTATTGTCATTACACATATACAAGTACAGTGTAACGAAATGTAGTTTACGTCTAACCAGAAGTACAATTAGCAAGTGCAGATATACAGTGTGAATAAATACAGAATACAATAATAGGAAAATACTATACAATGGGCATGTACTATGAAAATATGACAGTCGGTATCTACTATGAACAATATATACAGAAGGCTATATACTGTGAACATTAATGTACAGGTGTTTATGAACAGATAACAATTTAGACTATACAATAGTGCAAGTGACTTAAGTGTGCATTAGTTACAGACATTAGCTATTAAGTTACAGTGCAGTAGATGAGTTAATGTGGTTATTAAAGCTACGGTGCAGTACAAGAGTTAATGCAGTTATTGAAGTTATGGTGCAATACATGAGTAGATGCAGATATACAGTTACAGTGCAGTAGATGAGTTAGTGCAGTTAGTGAAGCTACAGTGCAGTAGATGAGGTAATGCAGTTATGAAAGTCTTGTGTTATTGCTGACAAAACCCCCATTACCACAAGTACGAGAACTGATATTTTATCTGGTACTCGCCAAAACGATATCTATTATCGATAACCTGTATAATGTAAATTTATGTTAATAACCAGCATCTTAATGGTAAAAAAAAATTTGGGTTTTAGATCTATTAAATGTAAATACTTTTTTAGATTATTGGTATCGGTGTGTCATTATGAGTACGAGTACATGAGCTTGTATTGGTATCGGTGCATCACTAATAACAATTATTTCACAGGATGTTTTAGAGAAAACCTTTTGTTTTTTACAATGTGATTCTCTAAACTGAGTTCTCTTTCACACCTTCTTACTCTAAAATTACATATAAACAAAAAATGACCTTAAAATTCCCATATTAACAAGAATCCTTGTTAGTCCGTTCGTGATCAAACAGTCCTGAAAGAAAACTTGTGAGCGTTACAGAATAGTGCGCTTGCTCTTATAGGGGGAGCGGCATAATAAAGATCTCTGTTTATAATGTTATTCAAACAACAATGGACGGGTCCAAAACACTCACTGATATTAAATAAATTGTGTTCTCCAGTGACACCTCTCTCAAATGTTAGTCTACAGCAGGGGTTCCAAACCTTTCAGCCCGCGACCCTAAAATAACAGTGTCAGTGACTGGAGACCCCCACTATCCTCAGAGGTGAAGTATACAACATTCAATGCAAATGCGCACATGCACCTATTCAACCCAAACGCTCATAATAACAACACAAAAGAGTTCAGTCTTACTAGGGTGACTGACCACCACCAACAAACCAAAGGCAAGTTGACATGGGAGGACTGTGACCTGATCTACTGACAGACATCGCAGCCTGATGACTGAAATCACTGCCTACTTCTCATACATAGAGTAAAAGTCAAACTCTAAAAATAGTTGTTTGTATGAGTGTGGTGTGCACTGGAGTGCGCTGGGTTGCTGCTGTTTCTGCTTTATGCTAAATATTCATTAAACAAAGGTGCAAAAAACAGTTTCTCATGTTTGTTTGGGTTAAAGAACAAGTTTCTTAATATGAAGTATTGCTTCAGATTGTCAAAACTGATTTGAGTGCTGATGGATGCGTCTCTTTTCATAGGCTACATGAGGACGATGGCCCCTTGATTCGCCGCCCTCCTCCTCTGGCTTCACTGTGTTGCTTTGGTTGATATTAATCAACATTTCATTTTGACAAAGAAGATAAGTTTAAATTTAAGCCTGAAATATAATCTGTTTGCACAGGCCTCACTGAGCTAAACCTAAATGTGGTTTCTAATGCTGTTAATATGACGTAATCACCTCAGGCGTCATGATCAAGGGGGAGGACATACTAAACTGATGGCTTTTATTTGCCTGTTTTATTTTCAACTAAACTATTTGTTACACTTATTGATTATATAAATTATTTCTAAAATCTATAATCTACTGAATCTGCCTTGAAAATATACTACTATATACATGTACAGAAATGTGTAAATGTGTACAACAAATGTCTACAGTAAAGTATTGTGACTCTTTGTTACTTGTAATCTGTCATATTGCCATATTGATCAAAATTTTTCACCTACTGTTGCTCTTGTGTATATGGTTGAGTGACATAAAGAGATTTGAATCACACAAAAACAAAGTTTTTTAAACAAAGCTATAAGCATGACCCATGTGAAAGCAGATCGATCTAAAACTAACAAATGATATAAAATGAATACCTATATTAGCCACATCATAAAGAAGTTAGTTATGAACTTCCATGAGATTGTGTTGTCAATTTAAATCAATAGATGAATGTCATTTAATCTAATAATCTGCTGTAAATGAAATACTATAAATGATATCTGCTCAATCTCATCAAAATTACAAAACAACAAGGACACACACTGAACACATGTACACACAGATTTAGACAAATGTTCATGTTTTCTTATAATGAGTAAAATAAGAAACTCTTTCATTTTACCTGGAACTATGACCACTTTCATTAGACTGTAGAACATTTATACACCTTAAAACACAAAAACACAATCAGACACAATCAGACTGTCTGATATTACTGGACACATAGTTTTAAGAACATATTTTGGCTCAGTTTTACTCATCTGTTGTACCTCTGATCAGGTGATGTGTGTTTAAAATGCCAGTGGTTTCTCCATGGACGCATCACTCTTCATAGACACACAACTGATCTCAGGTGAGTCTGATCTCTTCTGATCAACTGATCTGTAACAGAAAGTCAATTATTATTTAAGTAAATTATTCATTCAGTCTTTGATATCGTTATAAAAAATACTAATGATGAATTATTATATTAAATTTAGATGTATTGTGCTTTATACAATTTAGCATATTAATATGTAAATGTAAGTAAATGTTTTAAACACAGACTTTAATAAGAATACCTGAATCCTGGAGAATAATCTCCATCTCTGAGTGTTTGTGAATCATCCATGAATCATTCAGTCACATCAGTCTGATCTTCACTGATGAATCTGATCACCTCCACTGACTCTGAATGGATCTGATAAATCACATTTTAACACATTATTATGATTTATTGTGAAATTGTCTGTAAATCAGCACAAAAATCTATATTCATATAAAAGTTATAAAATAAGATTGAATCAAAACAAATAAATGATTCGAGGCAAATTCATTCACCCAATTTATACATCATTTATCTGCATTGAGGGGATATCTATAGTTTTCAGTCACGTGACCTGCTGGGGGGCTGGTGGCAATAAAGCGGCTTTTACATTGAGATCTCAAGTTTCCTTCAGTTTCAAGACACGAATATTTAAATCATCACAACAGAAGAAAAACTAAGATATGAACACAAACTACACAACGTTATGATCCATATATACAGCGAGCAGCACCGCAGATGTATTTAATCACAGATTCCTGTCAGAGCTCCTCTGATGTCAACATGTATTTTGTGGAGAATCCCTCGAGACGTTTATGCCACAAAATTCATTATTTCTGGATTTTCTTCTCGGACGAGATTCTGTACAAACACAGCAGTTATTTTATTGCACAACAACGATTCGTTATTTAAGATAAACGCGGAAATCGACAACTTTGAACCTCTCAGACATCGACAGAGATCTCATTGCTCATCCCGCTGATGTTCCGCCTAATGCGCTGCGACACTTCAGTGCGACGACACACGAAACTATGAGGCCCGTTAACAACTAAAATACAAAGTTTTACTTCTCGTCTGTATTTAGTGCTAATGTTAGCTGAACACTGAACCTTTAGCTGTAGCTCACATCATCTAGCCTTGCAAAGATAAACGCGCAGTTTTAAAATCAGTAAAAGATCAAATACTCGACACTTACCTCGATTAAAATGTTACTAGAAACTCAAAAGATCCCATCAGAGTTAAAAAGTGACTTTATCACTAGTGATGGGAAGTTCGGATCATTTTATCGACTCGAACCTTTGAGTCTCGTTCAGCAAAATGAACGAATCTTTTTCGAGTCATATCGGTCCATTCGTTCATTTTAGCAAAGTATAATTAAATTGTTACGAGTCACTTTCCTAACAAATCTACTACTAATGCAAACGTTGATCACATAACAACCAATACAAGACTATAATGCTATAATAAACAGAAAAGATTAATACTTGTTTACATGGGTATTTAGTCTATGATTTGCTCACCTCACCTGTTATCTGACAAGTCTTCGGATTTGACTCGTTCGTTCATCACGTGACAGCCATGCACGTTTAACAAATGCAGTCAGAGCCGAAAGAGAATCGATTAGTTCACCTCTCGAGTCTTCGGGTTCGAGTCGTTCGGTCTTTTGTCACGTGACCACTTGTCGGATCAGTATAAAACACAATACAGTAAAACTGTATTTTTATAATGTTGGATCATATTTAAGAATTATCATAAAATTATCAAAATATGTGTAAAAAGCATAGATGTCATTTTTGTCATTTTTTGTTGCGGTTTTCTTAAAGATTCTTTGTTATTTTGAAATAAATATGACAATACAATATTCATTAATTTGTCATTTCACTTTCTTTGTCTATCAATAAACAAACACTAGGGCTAGGCTATGCACCCGTTGTTAGGAAGGTTGTAAATTAGCTAATTTCTCTGTCCAAAGCTGTCACATCACATGACAAGAGACCGAACGACTCGAACCTGAAGACTCGGGAGGTGAACTAATCAATTCTCTTTCCGGCTCTGATTGCATTTGTTAAGCGTCCGGAGCATGTTGCGCAATGCGCATGCGCGACTGAACGAATCACTTCCAAGACGACTCGTTCTTCCCGAGTCACATTTAAGATTCGAACGGCCCATCACTAGAGCTCACATGACGGGCTGTCGGCAGTCTAAAATCATGATATAATAAGAAATGAGAATGTCCTCTTCTTTATACTACTCAGTAATGATCGCTTGTGTTTATATACATTGTCCATATGTTAGTAACAAACGACTGAAAGGTTTATGACTTGATAACCGCGTGCACGAGCTGGACAATCCCGGTTTATTGTCTTTTTGTACAAAGTGATAAATTCCGATTTTGTCAACCGATCAAATATAATGTGTTTCACCGATACTGCACGTGTAAGCAGCTGATCGCGCGCACACTCAGCGCGTGCCTCCTTTAAGATGCGCAGCGTCTGCGTTACAATGCGCAGCTGTCGGTGTACCAGTATAATGATGCAGAATTAATGTGGAGGAAATCATCAGCTCTGTCAATCTCTGTCATTCATTATTCACAATAAAACATCATTTAACCGTCGTCTCGGTTTATCTCATTCCTGAATGATCTCTGCTGCTGTGACTAAACTGTTGTGTTTACTGTCTCACTCTTTACCATGATGACAACTATATGATCACTGTAAGAAACACTACACATGACATTAACACTAGTAAGAGTTGTCTTTATAGTGGTAGCAGTGTAAGTATATTGCAGGATGACCATATGAGACAATTCTGTCCACAATTCCCCACATGAGAAATACTGAAGTATATACATTTACTATCAAATGAACAGCTGATATAAAGTTTCCCATAATAACACAGAGAACATACATCAGAATCAGAAGGAGCTTTATTATCAAATGTTTTCTACACACGAGGAATTTGTGTTATAGTGACAGAAGCTGTCAGTGCACGTACAGCTGAAAGTGACAAGAGACAAGACACAGATAACAAAACAGTCAAAATAAATATGAGCAGAAGATGATATATTGTGTGCATGTGATATATATACTGTACAAGTTCTGAGGTGATATTTACAAACTGTGTGAGGGAATGTGATGCTGTGTGATATATTAAATCAGTCACATATGTATAATAAATAAATATGAGCAGCTGATGATATATTGTGTGCATGTGATATATATACTGTACAAGTTCTGAGGTGATATTTACAAACTGTGTAAGGGAATGTGATGCTGTGTGATATATTAAATCAGTCACATAGTTGTATTAAAAATAAATATGAGCAGAAAGATGAGTTATATTGTGTGCATGTGATATATATATACTGTACAAGTTCTGAGGTGATATTTACAAACTGTGTGAGGTAATGTGATAGCTGTGTGATATATTAAATCAGTCACATATGTATAATAAATAAATATGAGCAGATGATGATATATTGTGTGCATGTGATATATTACTGTACAAGTTCTGAGGTGATATTACAGACTGTGTAAGGGAATGTGATGCTGTCTGATATATTAAATCAGTCACATATGTATAATAAATAAATATGAGCAGCTGATGATATATTGTGTGCATGTGATATATATATACTGTACAAGTTCTGAGGTGATATTTACAGACTGTGTGAGGGAATGTGATGCTGTCTGATATATTAAATCAGTCACATATGTATAATAAATAAATATGAGTATAAGTGAGTAGTTTAGCACATATTTCACATGTTAATATTTCATGAGGATAAACTTGAGTCAGTCTGCACAAGATCAAACATGTTGTTTGCTTTGCGTCCCTTTAAATAAAGTTTACAAGACCAAACATTCGATCATCTCGTCAATTATAATCCATTCAAACAATATTCTTTATAACTTTACTGTCATCGTCAGAGTATCACAAGAAAACATGTCATGACAATGAACTTTTAAAGTGTCGCTTAAACAACTAGACTTGAGAGTGAGTAAATAATTGAGTGAATATAATAACAAACAATCAAATAGACAAATAAATAAATAAGTGGAAAAACACATGTAATAAAAAAGTGAAGTATAAATAAAAACACTCAGAAGCAGCTTTAAAAATCTCTAGTGATGTAATGTCAGGCCTGTGGTCTTGAATAGAAATGAACGCAGCGTCACGTTCTGTAACGTGAATTCAGGCCGGAAGTTGACAGAATTATAACATTAAACGAAACATATCGTTAGAATGTCGCAAAATGTATTCAACAAATACATGATTAAACATTATTAAATACAATTATTATTAAATACATGATTAAACATGTACAAAAACCCCAAACAAATACATTCAGTCTACTGAGACCGTTATCTCGACGAGTGGCCGATAACAAAACTATGAAACAATTCTGAACGCAGATTTAAAACACAAATCTTCTTTTCAACACTAATGATGTTTGTTTATCAAATAAAAAGCTTCGCTCATGTCTTTCTAGATAATAAATGATGAATTATTTTACTTACTTCGTCTCTTAACAGTTCATGAAACAAGCGCATCCTGAAATGTGTTTTCACTTTCACTTCAACTTCAACAACATGTGGTTTCCGGTGTTTTCAGTAAAGTTCAGAGGTCTGAATAATAATACTGAAAACTTACACACTTATCAACTATTACAACTGAAATGTTAAGTTTATCTTCTATATGTGATCAGATACAGATTTAAATCCTATAGTTAATACTTCAGTGAATGTATTTGTGTGATTAATGTCTTTTATCAAACGCTCTCATCATCACACGGTCTATGTCGCCCTCTGCTGGTGAAACACTGTAACATCAGATCACAAACATCCTCACAGCAGATCAAACACTCAAGTCTGAATGAACTTCATTTTGCTGCTGTGAATAAATCATCTTTTAATAATAGATAATTACTCTCAGTCACTTCTCAGGTCTGATATTTAACCAATAAAAGTATTAAAAGACTTGTGACTAAACCTGTTAACTGTAAAACCTCATAAGTTCACAGCGTCTCTATTGTGACTGAAGTGCTGAACACATTCTGCTCTACTCAACAATTATCTCTAAAGCCTTTATTATAGAAACACTAATGTTTTGTTGCACATTTACTCAAAACACATTCAAGAGTTGATGGATGTTAGTCAGTTTGTCTAAATAATGTAAATGGTAGAGAAGAGACATGCGTTCTGACACATACTCTTGTATTGATCTTACTTTAGTTTCTAATAATCTGGAACATTCTTGTGAGGGAATTATATAAAGACAGTTCAAGTATTGAGAGCGACAAGTTTCCAATAATATGCTCTATAAATGTTAAATAGAGATCCAAGAAAGGCCTCGGCATGAGAAGTGAGATTTTACAAAAGCTGACGGGCAACAATGTGAAGAAATATGTTGAGAATCATCAGATTTAACTGTAATGAAGGATGATATTGATGAATGTGAGTCTGAAGTTTCACAGTTGATATTAAAAGCAGCTTTGAACAGAAAACCACTCAAGACAGTCCAAGGAAAAAGGAAAATGGTCCCATGATGGAATGATAAATGTACAGAAATGATAAAAGAAGGAAATAATGCTCTGAGAATATTAATAAATAACTTGAAGCAGGAAAATGTAATGAATGATCAGAGAAAAAGTCTGAAGCTGGACGAGAAATGAAGAATAGTAAAGGAAACACAGAGGAGTTACTGAACACTATTGGACAGAAGTTGAAATAGGAGAGATATGATCAATGCTGAAGAAAATGAGTGAGAATAAAGTGGAGCTTAAAACAGCCGTATTACCGGATGAAGGAATAATGATCATGACACATCAGGAAAAGACACAAATATTAGGAAAGAAGATTGGTGACCATTTAAAAGAGATTCACAGACAAAATAAAGAAAAGATTGTAAATGAAAGCAGGGATGTGTTTATTAAATAAGATCATGTGGAAAGTGTGATGAGTGAAGAAGAAGTGAATATGAATGAATTAGTGATGATATTTAATGATCTCAGAAATACTGCTACAGGAGAAGATCAGTTGAGCTGTGTCATGTTTCAGAAATGACCAGAACAAATATTAGAGATAATATCGTCTCTGTTTAAGAAGATTTGGGAAGAAGGTCAAATGGCAAAAGTTGTAGCTATAGACCATCGCTCTAACATCTCACCTGTGTAAGTGGATGGAGAACATCTCATTATTTCCTTGAACACAGACGTTATTTGCACGTGAGTGCTTTCAGAAAAGGACGTTCTACAATGATGCTGTTGTGAATGAGGGATGGTGGTCTAGTGGGTTAAACCACTGAACTGGTAATCAAAAGGTTGCTGGTTCGATCCCAGCAGCCACCACCAGTGTGTCCTTGAGCAAGACACTTACTCCATGTTGCTCCAGGGGGATGTCCCTGTAATAATGGCACGTATGTCGTTGGACAAAAGCGTCTGCCAAAGACTAAATGTAAATGTAAATGAAAGTAAATAATGAGAAAACATTCAGATGAAACAATTCATGAACAGTAATAATCTTTGATCTGAAAAAGCTTACGTGTGGAGTGAAGGGTTATGATGAAACTAAATAAGATTGAAATAAGAGGTTTGTGCTGTAATTGGGTTTTAGATGTTTTATCAGAAAGAAGATTTTGAGTTAAAGTGGATCAGAAGCGTCTGAGGAATTGAGATATTAATGGAATAAGTCCAGTGCTGTTTAATGTTATGATTGATGATATATTATGAGTTTGGATAAAGAGTCGTGTCAGTATCGTATGCAGATGATGGGACATTTGGGTAAGAGGACGAGATCTCACATGTGGAAGAGTCAAATCAAGGAAGTAAAAGGAAAAGTAGAACAATGGTCATACAATTGAGGCTTTAAGATTTCTCCAAGTGAATCATGTCTTTGTTATTGACCAGGAATAAAGGGATAGACAAACACAACTTGAAGTTATATGGTCAGGATATGGAAACAGTCGAGTGTTTTAAATATTTGTATATGTGGTTAAATCAAAAGAGTCATGAAAGTACATCTGTAAAAAGGTGGAATCAAAATGTAAGAAAGTTATAAAGTGAATGAGAGCATTAGTTGGGAAAGACTGGAGCAGATAAACAATCATTAATGTTATTTATGGGCTGGAATGAGCTCAACAATAGATGACGGATGCTTTGTGTACAGAAAACACATTGAATGAAAAACAGATGGAGTTATTAATAAAGCTTTGAGATTTGTTCTGCTGCGATGAGATCAACACCAACTAAGACAATCCAGGAAGAGTTAAGAGCCGTGTCCTCAGACCTGAGAAGAGATAAACTCATGCTCACATACTGGTGTCACCTAAGCTTGTACCTAATACAGAGGGTGTAATCCTCCAAAAACTAAGAAGCGAAGAGAAGGAGAAAGAGAAGAACTAGAAAGAAGAAAGAAGAAGAAAGAAGAAGAAGAAGAAGAGAAGGAAGAAAGAAGAGAAGAAGAAGAAGAGAGAAGAAGAAGAAGAGAAGAAGAAGAAGAAGCAGAAGCAGAAGCAGAAGCAGACGAAGAAGAAGAAGAACAAGAAGAAAGAAGAACAAGAAGAAGAAGAAACAGAAGAACCAGAAGAAGAAGAAAAGAAGAAGAAGCAGAAGCAGAAGAAGAAGAAGAAGAAGAAGAAGAAGAAGAAGAAGAAGAAGAAGAAGAAGAAGCAGAAGAAGCAGAAGCAGAAGAAGAAGCAAGAAGCAGAAGAAGAAGAAGAAGAGGAAGAAGAAGCAGAAAAAAAAGAAGAAGAAGAGGAAGAAGAAGACTCAGGCGAGGAGACTGAAGTGAATCATCTGAGCAGAGCTGAGCTCCTTTGTGGTTTATTTTGTTTCCTGATTCATTTCTTTTCACACCGTTGTGTTTATATTTTGTTATTTAAATAACAGCCGCCTTCTCAGCTTTAGTCGCTCCAATTCCCTCTTTACCTGAAGAGAGGAGACAGAGAGAGGATTACTGAGGGTGAAGTGGAAAGTCATCATTCATTCTGGAGTCAGATGTGGAATGATGGTGTGATCAAATCTCTTCAAATACATCTTCAGCTCATCAGAAAGGTCTCATCAGTGTGAGGGTTATTGTGTCTTCAGTGTGTGTTGATTGTGTGTCTGTGATGTCACTATAGTGTCGTCTTCTTATTGTCCATCAGATGATACTGAACATCACACACACACCTTTAAACACTCACTAGTGTGTGATCTTCTGTGGTACTCGAGTCCGATGATTTATTTATTGCCTTGGACTTGTTGGTATTGTCAATCATTCATCAGGCACGATGTCAGCGACGTAATACAATTTGGTTTTACAAACCCTTAAGAATTTATCGACAGAGAACTTAAAAGGAAACTTTTGCAACAAAACTTTCCTCGAAACCGTGAGACAACATCCACTTCATCAGACACCTGTAAAGGCTCAGAAAGAGAGGTCAGTTAATGTCGTATTATCATAAGATAACCTCTAAAGATACTTGCGTTTCATGCAGCTTCAGCAGGTGTTACAGATGATGAGTCTGACGAGGCTCATGTGATGCTATACAGGGGTCTTCATTCCTCATGATAGTGGTCGGGGTCGCAGTTCCACACACTGTTCACCGGTATATAAACTTTCTGCCTATAACTCACCCCACTTTTAAAACCACTGCGCAGTCTTTAATAAAGCAAGAAATTTGTTATCATGAAACATAACTGTGAGTCATATTGTGACTGTTGGCATATTAAATTGTATCTGACTAGTCGACTTCACAAATGTTAGTTTGTGGGTTAAATCAATACACGAGGTCGAAATGGAGAGAAAACTTATCATCTAAAACATTTATGAACATTGTAGTATAAGAGATGAGAACTCCTTACAAGCCTGTGAAAGTCAGTCTGAGACACTGCCAGCAGTCTATAGAACAGGTGCTTGATAAAACTGCACAAATGTTTATTGTTCATTATTATAGTTAACTATCAATGTCAATAATAGATGAAACTTACACTCATAAGTGTGTGATAAAATAGTTATTAGTGAAGACCATCAGAGTTTGATTTGAACCTTTTATTTCAATATGATTTACTGTAAGTCTTTGACACGGCTTTAGTCAAACTAAATCAAAATCTAAAGTTTATACTTTCAGAAGATATTCTTTACATTATGTAGTTGCGCTGCTGAAAAAAATAATAGAACCTGTCCAAAACACAAGAGATGCAGATGAGAATCGATAGAAAAGACTTAACATTTATAAAGAAATGTGGTTCATAATGGTATTTAAAGGGAAAAAAAATAGAATTAATATAATTGTATAATTAGCAGGGTGGATTTATGGGTACGCTGGGGGGAGTCAGAGTAAACTCACCACAAAAAACTAGACTACACCACGGATAAAAACTGAGTAATCATAATGGTTCATTTTCGTAAGGATCAACAGAGAGAGAGAGAGAGAGAGATAGAGAGATAGAGAGAGATAGAGAGAGAGAGATAGAGTGAGAGAGTGAGAGTGAGAGTGAGAGAGAGAGGAGAGAGAGAGAGAGAGAGAGAGATAGAGTGAGAGAGTAAAAGTGAGAGAGAGAGAGAGAGAGAGAGACATAGAGTGAGAGAGAGATAGAGTGAGAGAGAGAGAGAGACATAGAGTGAGAGAGAGAGAGATATATAGAGAATTGAATTTTAACAAAACATTTATTTTATAATTCTTATACATTACAACATACTTCCATATAAATTTAACCACAACAATACACATCACATTAGTGATACTTATTGTAACGCACAAGAAAAAATTAAAAGATCATCTACAACAAAACAAACTGCATCATTATAACACCATTGATTTGAAAAAAAACGTCAAGTCATTCATCATCTTATAAAATTTAAGTCAATCCACACTCTGATTTTATCCTGTTTTAAAAATAGACACAACTTCACATCCTTCTGACCCTTCAACTTTGTTCTTACTGCTTAAGTATATTGCCATTTTTGCTTCACCTATAATGAAGTTTAAAAGTTGACTTTTTATTCTATTTTTTGCTACATATCGGTAACCAAAAATAAAACTCTGAACAGTAAAACCTTCATTCAATCATTAAACAACAATCCAAGAAAATCAAACAAATAACCCAACCTTGAACACTCATAAAACAATGAAAGATTGTCTCCCTTTTTTTACAAAAAGGACACCCATTAGACACATTAGGATTAATAACACTTATAAAAGCATTAACAACAACTGCCCCGTGTAAAATCCTCCATTGAAGATCCCCACTCTTTTTCCCAAAGGAGATTTATACAAAACTCTCCACACAGGTTTATACTCTGATCCAAGCCAAATTTGTCTCTCCAAACAGTGTCTACTCTTCCATTTAAAACTTTCTTATTTAAAACTTTAACACAGTTTCGATACCATTTACGGTCAACCTCGTGAATACTTAAATCTTCCAGGTTCTCCAACATCCCCCCATTAGCTCCTTTAAGATCAGGAGTAAAGAAAACTTCAGGAAAGGGATCTTTTTTGTTTGGAGAAACTTTCCCTTCCCCATAAATCACAAGTAGAGACTTTTCTTCCATCGTAAGTTTCTGTTTTAAAACTCCAACAATTTTCTTGCCAATCTTTCCGATTTTAATTTTAGACCAGATGCTACCCCTTGCGAGTTACTTAAATCAGTAACCCCTCAGCTATCAGATCACCCAACTTAACCTTTTTTAGTACACATTACATTTTCAAATCCACATGCAATTTCATTCCAACCTGGCTCCAAACACAGTCGGTTCTTCTAATAACCAAATAAAGATGATTCAGAAACCCCTCTTCTCAATTTAAAACAGCTCCACACTCTAAAAATCCCCTTATACAAAGGTGTCAGTCCATTCACTGGAATCCTGTTGGAATCCATTAAAAACAAAAATAGAGTCCAACCCAGACCTCCAGCTTGCTTCAAAATAGATCCAGAAACATTTCTCCAAACCAGATCCTCCGGACCTGTTAAAAGTCTTTGAATGAACTGTAAACGAAAGGTTGCTCCTCTGCTGACCAGGTGTATCAGTCCTTGTCCCCCTTCCTCTCTAGGAAGATAGAGTACACTCTGCGGTATCCAGTGAAGTTTAGTCCAGAAAAATCCACTATTACAGCCTGTAGTTTTGCAAGAAGTCCATTTGGCGGCTCAGTACATGCCACCAGATTATTAATAATTGTCACACGTCCTCTATAGGACATTTTTGGCCACAACCATCTCCATTTGCCAGACATCCTTTTGTCTTTTCCAAAACCCCTTCCCATTTTTTTTTGCAACATTGAATCATCTCCAAGATAAACTCCCAAATATTTAAAACCACTTTCTTCCACTCAAGTCCAGCTGGTAGTTTTGAAGGCATCTACCTTTCCATTTTCCGCCTACAATGGCTTCACTCTTAGCCCAGTTTACTTTAGCTGAAGACAATTGACCAAACTCATTTAGAATTACCTGTAAAGGGTTTACTTCTTCTTGATTTTTTATCATAACCACAATATCGTCAGCATACGCTGATATCTTAATCTTACACTCAGATTGCGGTATACTCCACCCATCAATGTTTGCCCTAATCCTAACAACAGAGGTTCAATGGCTAAAGCATACAACATGCCAGAAAGTGCAGACCCTTGTCTAATACCTCTTGTAATTTTAAAAGGAACCCTCAACCCTCCATTAATTTTAAGTATACTCTCAATGTTTGCATACAACACTCCAATCATTTTGATAAAACCCGGGCTGAAACCAAACTCACTCAGAGTCTTCCAGAGATACTTACTTATGCTATGTTTCTGAGGTCTCCTTTTTTGGTAACAGGGTGATTACTGCTCTCGGCAGCTTATCGGCAGCGACCCTCTGGTCAAGCTGTCATTAATCACCTCAGAAAGTCATCACCCAACACTGCCCAGAGTGATTTATAAAACTCAACAGGAATTCCATCGATCCCTGGAGCTTTCCCACACTCCATCCTCTATAGAGCGTTATACAGTTCACCCTTCGTAAAAGGTTTTTCCAGCTCAGTGTTCGCTTCATCCGGAACTTTAGGCAGACCCACTTTAACAAACCTCCACAAATACACCAAAACAAACTTTGCCAAAGAAAGAAAGAAAAGATAGAAAAACTCACACAGCCCCCAGGCCAACGCTCTCGCACTTCCCACACCCGTTCAGCTCAGACGCTCACGCATGCGCACACACAGAGAGAGAGAGAGAGAGAGAGAGAGAGAGAGGGAGAGGGAGATGGGAGATGAGAGTAGAGAGAGAGAGAGAGAGATAGATAGAGAGTGAGAGAAAAAGAAAGAGAGAGAGAGAGAGAGAGAGAGAGAGAGAAAGAGAGGCTTTTAAGAGTCCATTTATTACAAAAAAATAAAAATACATTAGTCCAAAATCATATTAGTAAAAAATTAAGAAAATAAAAAATAGGTAGAAATAATAACAGTAACACCTAGACATAAATTTCCAGAACGCCATCATTATTCACATCACACAGACACGGTTTACAGCCCATTTATATTTAAACATTTCCATGTCATTAACCAGTTTATAGTAAGTGAACTCAATTTTGATATGAGATTTTAGTAGACCCTTTAAAATGACACGTTATCTGTTGACCCAGTACCATTCAAAAGATTTTTACTTTATTTTTTTACCAAAAAGAAAATTAACTAAAATATGAGTTTCCCTCCTACTTCTACAATACTTTGGCACATAAATGAAAAGGACTGGCGTAAAAACTTCTCATGTATGACACCACTCTTCTAATATGAAAAACAATGACTGAAGTCTTTCACATTTTAAAAACAAATGAAAAACAGTTTCCTCTTCACTACAAGAAGAACAACCCTCCCCTACTTGTGGATCAATGCGTGTTCTGTATCTGTTTGTAGCTATAATCCCATGTACAATTCTCCACTGAAGATCTCCAGATCTTTTTTCAATAGGTGGTTTGTACAGGGACCTCCAGCTTCCTTGGGGGCGACACCTGGCCCAAAAAAAAACCTGCCATTTGGACTCTCGGACACTCTCTAGTGCATTAAGATGACTTACTTTCAAGCACATAATATAATAGCCTTCTTGTCTCCATCGATAAAAGAGTTCAGGTGAGGTGTCTTAAAAGTAATAGGCAGCCTTCATTTTCTTCCCAAGTCCAATCCCAGCTGAAAAAACCAACTCTGGAAAATCTTTTTTCCTGCCTCTTCATCAAAGGTTTCTAATGCAAGTATATTCCTGAGGCAGAGTCTATCATCCGTGTCATCATGGTCTGTACCACCCGGATTGATTTTGTTCCCAATTTTTCAGCAAGAATCTCAGGGTTTATCCATGCTTTTTATTTCTTAAATGTCCAATCTTTGTAAAATTTGCTGCCAACATGGCTTTCTGAGAGTGTCCGATTTAAAAACGTCCAAATTTAGAGCAGGGTTGAAAAATAATGGCTCTTCATTCATCCACAGTTTGAGGGTGTTGCTTGCATCTCGAGAAAAATTTAAAAGCGTCCATGAGCTTAAAAGTGATCTATAAAAAGGGCTCAGTCCACTCAAATCCAGTTTCTTAATGTCCATGAGGAAGAGGTGGCGGTCCAGACCCATTTTTCTTCTAAGGAGGGCGCACGCCACGTCAGTCCAGCACACATTCACTCCGTATAGCAGTCTCTTTGCCGTCTGAATCCTGAAGGTCTTTAATCGTGATCTGATGTCAACCAGCCCCTGACCTCCTTCTTGTCTAGGAGGTTCTTCAACCAATGATGTCCCGACCAAAAAAAATTCACTAATCGCTGTTGTATTCCTCTCACCAGATCCTCTGGTGGTTCGATTATTGTCATTTTGTGCCATAATGAAGAGGCAACCAGGTTATACAAATCAAAACTCTCCCCCTGTAGGACAACTGGGGTAGCAACCAGTTCCAGCGAGACAACCGAGCACACACTTTCTCCACAAGGCCCTCCCAATTTTCTTATGTACTCTTCTGTCCTTATAAAAACACCCAAGTATTTAAAACCTGTTTTTCCCCACTGTAGCCCACCAGGAAGTATTGGAACTTTAAGATCTCTTCCACACCATAAAGCATCACTTTTACCCCAGTTAAAAGTTAAAGCCTCTTTTAGCAACTGAATATCACTTTGCTTCGGATTATAATTGTGACATCATGCGTACGCAGAATTTGATTGAACAGTTAAAAGTGTTTATATGCAGTCCAGTAAGCTCTCGCCTCAATTTGCACAGCATGGGTTCAATTGCAATACTATACAGTTGACCTGAAATTGGACGTCCTTGTCTTATCCCTCGATTTATGTTTATGGGGATACTTAAACCTCCAGCCATTTTAATCATGCATGTAGCTTGAGTATACAGAAGTCTTATTTTAGAAATAAATTTCTCCCCAAACCCAAAAGCTTTTAAAGTATCAAAAAGAAACACATGATCAACCCTGTCAAAGGCCTTTTCTTGATCCAATGAAACCAATCACATATTGACATCATTATAATGAGCAAAATCAACAACATCTCTCATTAAATGAAGATTTTCTGTAATTGATCTATTTTTTACACAATATGACTGGTCCTTATGTACAATCTCATTCAATACATTGTTTAGTCTGTTGGCTAAAACTTTTGATAAAGTTTTGTATTCGGTACACAGAATTGCGACGGGTCTCCAATTTTTTAGCAGTGTTAAATCTCCCTGTTTTGGGAGCAGAGACAAAACAGCACGTTGACAACTGGTTGGGAGAATTCCTTCACTGCAACATTTTTGTAAAACTTTAAAATAGTCATTTCCAATGGTAGTCCAAAATGTCTTGTAAAACTCAGATGCTAGTCCATCCAATCCAGGACTACTACCTAGTGAAAGTCCCTTAACAGCCAAAGTAACTTCTTCAAACGAGATATCGGCCTCTAAACAGTTTTTTTTTCTTCAGATAAAACAGGTAAGTCCTTTAGAAGCTCATTTTGACAAAGTTCATCAGAAATTTCAGTAGCGTATAAACTAGAATAAAATCCAACGGCAAGTCTTCTCATCTCCAGTGGGTCTGTTGTAACATGTCCACTATTGTCTTTCAAGGAAAACATTTGTTTCTTTTGACCCACTTTCCGCTCCAGGTTAAAAAAATACGCCGTAGGAGCATCCATATCCTTCAGAGACGAATAGCGGCTTCTTATCAGGGCTCCTTTAACTCTTTCATTTAGAATTGAGCTCAAGTGACTTTTCTTCTCCGTCCAAATATCTTTCAGGTTAGCATAATCATTAACAGTCATATTCAATTCAATGTTAGTAATCTCTGTTTCCAGCCACTTTAAAGGATTTTTTTAAACATACAGAGGAGTGCGCAGCATATTTCTGAGAAAAATCCCTTATATGTGCTTTGCCCACTTCCCACCACTGAATAATACTTTCAAAAAGACTTTGTTCTGTTTGCCATGTCTCCCAAAAAGACTTAAAAGCGTCACACAAAAATGTAGTGTTGAAATGCCAGTAACAACTTTTATGTGTGCTTTGACACAGGGTAAAACCAACTGTGCTACGTTTATGAGCAGAAAGAGCATTGGGAATGACTTCTGTACTAAAAACTCTATTTCTTAAATTACAAGATATATAAAAACGGTCCAAACGTGCATCTGAAATCCTTTCATTACAGACTTTCACCCATGTGTATTGCCTTGTAGAGGGATTATGTTCTCGCCATACATCTATGAGACTGAGTTTTTAAAACACCAGCTAAACATGAGGCTGATTGTGCATGAGGTTCAAGAGTGCAGTTCCAGTCCCCCCCACAACAATAAACACGTCTTCCTTTTCTTCTTAACTATACTCTCCAGTTTAGTTAAAAATACTCTTCTTTCTGCTCCAACATTAGGGGCATAAATGTTTACAAACAAGAATTTAATGTTATTAATTTCAGCCTTTACAGCTAAAAACCTTCCTGTTTTAGATTAAATATTCACTTTTAAAGAAGGAGAGAAGAGAACAGCTACACCAGCACTTAAATTGGACCCATGACTCAAAGCATACTCTCCTTTCCACCATAATCCCCAGTTTACTTCATTACTACAAGTACTATGGGTTTCTTGTAAAAAAGTGACACTCAAATCTTTTAAATCTATAATTTCTGATAAAAGTACATTCTTTCTCCCATCCCTCATTCCGTTGATATTAAGAGATCCTAACCTCAAAAACTCCATGAGAAAGAGAGAAAAAAGCGGAAAAGAAAGTCGACCCAGACAAGAAGAGTAAACAGCCATTATTTTTTATTAGATTTTCCCCTCGCCTTACTTATCTTTCTACCTGTTCTGATACAGTAAGATATTTATTTAAACAAAATCTTTTTTGTTGATTAAGTTCATCATTCATAAACTTTTCAATATCAGGGAAGTGATCACTGACTTCTACACCTGATTTTCCTTTAGTTTTATCAAGGAATGAATTGATCTGATCAATAGTGTACAACTCAGTCTCAACCCTGTTAGACACATCAGACCATTGCTCATCATCTTTTATTCCATCATCAGTGTATTGTGATAGACTCTCAGTCTCATCAGCCATATTGTCCTCAGAAACACGTGACTGAGCGACTTCACTGTCCTCACACACATCTTCAGCATCATTCTGATCATTGTCATTCGCGTTACCAACACTCACAACAGCTTTATCAGGTACAATAGTGCATTCAGGTTTCTCCACACTGCCAGTATTAACATTAATAACATTCACCTCTTTCTGACCCTTCACTTCCTGTGTAACTGTTCGATCCTGTTCTTCAGCTCTCTGAGAATCTGCCTTATTGATCTGATCGATATTGTCTCCATCAGCACGAGTTGTTGACCCGCTTTTTTCCTTTTTATGTGGACACGCAAAGCGCTTGTGTCCCAAATCACCGCAATCAAAACATCTGATATTCTCAGTGCTTGCATACACCATGAAAGAATCCTTACCGTGAGTAACACGGAAAGAAACCTCCAAAGTTCGCTCTGGAGAATTGAGAAACATGTAAACATGTCGCCTAAAAGAAGTAACATGCTTCAGGGCGGCATTCTTACATCCGAGGGGCACAGTTTTGACAGGACTAGCGATCTTACCAAATCTCATCAACTCTTTAACGATAACTTCGTTAGAAACAAAAGGCGGAATGTTGGATACTGTGACTTTAGTTGCTGGCGCGGATAGCGGGGTTACTGGGACGAAGGTCTCTTTCACCCATATTCCGCTAACAGTCAACTCATTAACCAACGCTTCCGATTTTAAAAACACAACTACTGCTTTGTTCATCCACGAGGCCGAGATAGTATTTTCAAACGCGAGTTTTTCGCCAATTATCACGAGCAGTTCCTCCACTGTCACTCCAGGCTCAGGAACACACCTGCAGCCATTTCTGAGTGACAGCGATGATGAACCTTGCGCGTGAGAAGACTCCATTCCGGCGGCTAAGGGCCGAACACACACACACAAACTCCCTTCTTACGCTAAAAGTGATCTAACGTACGAGGGGAAAACTAATGAAATGAAAAAAAGAAAGAAAGAAAGATATTCAATGAGAAAGTTCACGGTCACTCTCAACACGCGCTCAGCACCTCCACACACTCCCAGCATGCACCAGAGAGAGAGAGAGAGAGAGAGAGAGAGAGAGAGAGAGAGAGAGAGAGAGAGAGAGAGAGAGAGAGAGAGAGAGAGAGAGAGAGAGAGAGAGAGATGGTTCATAAAGATGGTTCCATCAGTAACCTGATTTTCTACACCAACCGACCTCATTCATGGCACAAAGCCATCATCTCAGAATTCCCAAACGCTGAAAGAAAAGGCTTCTGTGGGGGTTTCCAGCTAAAAATTAAAAATGAGGATGATGTAACAACGATCAATGTTAACATCTACAAAACAACAGGGATAGTTGTAGTGAAAAGCACTCAAGGACTATTCGAACAAAACTTCCTCAGTATCAAAGGAAGATTACAGCTGGAACCCAACAATGAGCAACCCACCACAGAGGAATCAGACAGAACCCCAGTTTCTGATGAGCAGCAAGAACAAAGAGATCTTCCTAACGCAGAACAAACAAAGGAGCTCCATTCACACTGCTACTGTACTGACATGAGAGAGAGATTCACAGCCCTGGAGGGGGAGCTAGTACAGCTCAAAGAAATTACCCTTTCTCTTCAAACCATACAGACCTCAGACCAATCTGGCAACAACCCCACAGCCAAGCAAAAAGAGGGAGACAACATCAGGAAAGAACTGTCTTCACTTCAGGCCGAAGTGAAGCAGCTAGTGCAAGAGAGGGAGAGGCTCAAGGTTCAGCTGGCTTCACTGGAAACCCAGCTCACACAGCAGACAGAGAGTCACTGGACCCAGCTAACTGCTTTAAGAGAGGAGATAAGAGAACTTAAGCATGATAAAGATACCCATCTCACAGCCCTCAACTCCAAAAATGGTACAGAACAACAGGTCACCCTTCAAACGGACCCGAGCTCACAGACCTCAGTGTCACAACCCAGCCAAAACCGTCCATCTTCACCAAACCCTTTGCCCAGAACAGAACAACGCGATGAACCTGACAACGCTCCAACACCCACAGAGGATGCACAGAAAACAGATATCGTCCTTCTGATAGACTCAAATGGGAAATTTATAGACGAAAAAAAGCTCTTCCCCAAACAAAGGGTGGCCAAACTCTGGTGCCCAAACACGCACAGTGCCCTCAGACTACTGAACGAGGACAACCTAGGATCACCCAGCCACATAATAATCCACACTGGCACAAACGACCTGAGAGCACAACAAGAAAGAGTGGCCACAGCACTAGAGAGGGTAATCGAAAAAGCTACAACCACCTTCCCAAATGCCAAAATCACCATCTCGACACTGCTACCACGGAAAGACTTCCACCCAGACACAATTCAACAGATAAACGCAAATCTCTCTAGAACTTGTGCACTCAAACCTCAAGTGCACCTGGCACATCATCCCACCTTGGACCTCACATGCCTCTATGACCATGTACACCTATACAGAGCATCTGTCCCCATCTTTGCAAAGAAATTAAAAGATGTTGCTCTTAACCGCAGCACCAACAACCCTCCTAGAAACAACAGAGCAAGGCAGCACCTACCCAGACCATGGATGAACCACACCGCACCTTCAAACAACAGCCAAAGACTGGGACCCCTTTCCTGCCAAAACAACAGCCAACAGACCAGAGCACCACCGCTGCTGCCTACACCCCCCACCCGGCATATGCAACAGAACTCCAGCAGCCTAAGCTATGCCCAGACAGTGAGCAGAAACTCCACACCGACATCTGCGCAAGCTCCAACAGCCGAGCTAAAAGACATCCATCAGATGCTGAACCTGATCTGCTCACACCTTCTGTCTCAAGACAAAATCTGCAATAAATAAATAAATACCTTATGGATAACAAAGCATTTACCATATCATGTTGGAATATTCAAGGCCTGAGGTCATCTGCTTTTGGACTGAAAAGCAAAAACATAGACTTCAGCTCTGAAACAAAAAACTCAGACATCCTCATCCTACAGGAGACATGGAGTAGAGGAGACGGACCCACTGGTAGCCCTACAAACTACAGAGAATTCATCATTCCATCCGTCAAACTACCTGGCGTCACACAGGGAAGAGACTCAGGCGGAATGCTGATCTGGCATAAGTCCGAATACGCCCACTCAATAAAAATGATTAAAACTGGCCAGTTCTACACATGGATAGAAATCAACAAGACCATCACTTCAACAGATAAGAATATCTTCCTGTGTGCAACCTACATCCCCCCAGCAGAGTCACCCTACTTCAATGAGGACAGTTTCACGATCCTGGAAGAGGAGATCAACTCCTTCCAGTCACAGGGCAACGTTCTGATCTGCGGAGACCTAAATGCCAGGACAGGCGAAGAATCAGACTCGGTCCACTCCAAGGGAGACAAACACATTCCAGGAGGAGATGTCCTTCCCACACCTACTCACACACAAAGACTAAACTACGATAAAACAACAAACAAAAATGGATTAAGACTTCTCCATCTTTGTCGCACACTGGGTCTGTGCATGGTCAACGGTAGACTACGAGGAGATTCATATGGTAGGTACACCTATAGTTCTAAGCTGGGTAACAGTACGGTAGACTATTTCATAACGGATCTGAATCCTAACTCCCTCAGAGCGTTCACAGTCAGCCCACCATCCCCATTGTCAGATCACAGTAAAATCACTCTCTACCTCAATAGATCCAAACCTAACACAGAGGCATCAAAACAAACTCACCTCCATACCCTAAAACAAACATTCAGGTGGAAACAAAATTGCGAAGATACATACAAAAGCATAACTCGTGAACCAAAAATTCAAAACCTACTGAATAAATTCCTAGATACCCCATTTCCACACAATAACGAAGGTGTAAATTTAGCAGTAGACAGGATTAACCAAATTTTTACAATATCTGCAACGCTATCTAACCTAAAAACCACTAACACAAAACCAAACAAAAAGCCTGTAAAGGAGAAATGGTTTGATAAGGAGTGTAAAAACCTTAGAAAAGAAGTAAGAATTCTATCAAATCAGAAACACAGAGATGCTGACAATGTAAACACACGCCAACTCTACCATGAAAAAGTTAAACAATATAAGGACACACTAAGGAAGAAAAAGAAACAAGATACACAAAACCAGTTAAAAGCAATTGAAGAATCTCTAGAAACAAATCGCTTCTGGGAACATTGGAACACACTTAACAAACCCCACCATGAAGATCTTCCCATTCAGAACGGAGACGTATGGATAAAGCACTTCTCTAACCTCTTTAGTAAAATAACCAAGAATCAAGAACAAACTAACCTACACAACAAACTAGGCACTCTGGAGTCAACAATTAAAGATTACCAAAACCCTTTAGACTATCCAATTACACTCGCTGAGCTAGGCCAGAATATACCAAAACTTAAATCCCAAAAAGCAAGTGGTATCGACGGTATCCTAAACGAGATGATTAAATACGCAGACCAAAAACTTACACTCGCCATCCTCAAACTGTTTAATATCATCTTAAGTACAGGAATATTTCCCACAATCTGGAACCAAGGTCTCATAACTCCAATCCATAAAAGTGGAGACAAATTCGATCCTAATAATTACCGCGGAATATGTGTAAACAGCAACCTAGGTAAACTCCTCTGTAACATTCTTAACAGCAGACTTCTCCAATATCTAAACAACCAAAACATCCTGAGAAAATGCCAAATTGGTTTCCAACCCAAATACCGCACATCCGATCATATATACACTCTTCGTACCTTAATTGACAAAGAAACAAACCAAAAGAAAAGAAAGCTCTACTCATGCTTTGTTGACTTCAAAAAAGCTTTTGACTCAATCTGGCATGAGGGACTTTTTCTTCAGTTGATTCAATGTGGCATCGGAGGAAAAACCTACGACATCATCAAATCAATGTACACCAATAACACATTTGCAGTTAAAATTGGCAACAAGCACACAGACTTTCTCTCCCAGAGCCGTGGAGTGAGACAGGGCTGTAGTCTAAGTCCTACACTATTTAACATTTACATGAATGAACTAGCTGGAGCTCTAGAACAGTCACCAGCACCTGGTCCGACCTTACAAGACACCGAAGTGAAATGCCTCCTGTTTGCAGACGATCTGGTGCTGCTGTCACCCACAAAAGAGGGTCTACAGCAACATCTGGACACCCTGCACACTTTCTGCCAAACCTGGGCCCTATCGGTTAACCTTAAAAAGACTCGAGTCATGATATTCCAAAAAAAGCAAAGCAGCCAAAACCAACATAACCGTTTCAAACTAAACAACGTGCCCCTAGAACACACCAAGAACTACACATATCTTGGTATAAACATAAGTAACACCGGAAACTTAAACAAGGCTGTAAATGACCTGAGAGACAAGGCACGAAGAGCCTTTTACGCAATCAAAAGAATATCAAAATTGACATCCCAACCGTAATCTGGCTGAAAATAATACAATCAATTATAGAACCGATGGCGCTGTATGGAAGTGAGGTTTGGGGTCCTCTCGCCAACCAAGAGTTCAGCAGATGGGACAAACACCCAATAGAGATTCTGCAAACAGAAATGTGTAAAAACATTCTACGGGTACAGAGAAAAACTCCAAACAACGCCTGCAGAGCAGAATTAGGACTGTATCCTCTAATCATTAAAATACAAAAAAGAGCTTTAAAATTCTACACGCACCTTAAGAACAGCGACACAGACACACTCCATCACAAAGCCTTAAGCCATCAAGAGCTGAGCCCAGAGAGAAACCCCTTCATCCAACTGATCTCACAACTAACTCTACAACCCCAAACATGCCCAAGACAACCCCAAACCCCAGCCAGACTAAACCAAATGATCAAAAGACAAAAAGAGAAATATCTCCAACACTGGACAGAAGCAACAGCTCAGCAAAGTAAACTGGAATGCTATCTGTCGCTAAAGAGAGAATATAAAGTGTCAGAATACCTCATAAGCGTATCAGATCCTAAACTAAGAAAAGTGTTGAGCATGTACAGACTCAGTGATCAGCAGCTCACTGTAGAGACGGGCAGACACAGACACACATGGACACCAAGAGAAGAGCGACTGTGTCCACACTGCACACACAATCAAGTGGAAACAGAGCTGCACTTTCTCCTCTCCTGTCCCAACTACACACACATCAGAGAAACATTCTTCCCCCAGTTTACAAACTTACACAAAGACTTTGACCAGTTTCAACAAAAGGACAAGATCTCATACATACTGGGAGAAAACTCAAGAAGCTCAAACCTGCTCAAGATATGTCAAGTCCTGCCACGAGCAAAGAACAAGCAGCACAACACAAAACAACACTGACAGAACAACACACACAAACTGACACTATCACCCTCATTGAGAACTTTAATTAAAGCTCTTTTTCTGTTTATATTGAGATGTTTATATATATATTTTTACTTATAGACTTTTAATTTTATTCCATCTTATTTTTTATCTTAATCTGTATTGGTGCATGTTTATATTTAATCTTGTGCTTTGGCAATGTAAATTTTCTTTTATCATGCCAATAAAGCTCCTTTGAATCTTGAATCTTGAATCTTGAATCTTGAGAGAGAGAGAGAGAGAGAGAGAGAGAGAGAGAGAGAGATTTATTTAGTACAGGTATATTTCCCACAATCTGGAACCAAGGACTCATAACTCCAATCCATAAAAGTGGAGACAAATTCGATCCTAATAATTACCGCGGAATATGTGTAAACAGCAACCTAGGTAAACTCCTCTGTAACATTCTTAACAGCAGACTTCTCCAATATCTAAACAACCAAAACATCCTGAGAAAATGCCAAATTGGTTTCCAACCCAAATACCGCACATCCGATCATATACACTCTTCGTACCTTAATTGACAAAGAAACAAACCAAAAGAAAAGAAAGCTCTACTCATGCTTTGTTGATTTCAAAAAGCTTTTGACTCAATCTGGCATGAGGGACTTTTTCTTCAGTTGATTCAATGTGGCATCGGAGGAAAAACCTACGACATCATCAAATCAATGTACACCAATAACACATTTGCAGTTAAAATTGGCAACAAGCACACAGACTTTCTCTCCCAGAGCCGTGGAGTGAGACAGGGCTGTAGTCTAAGTCCTACACTATTTAACATTTACATGAATGAACTAGCTGGAGCTCTAGAACAGTCACCAGCACCTGGTCCGACCTTACAAGACACCGAAGTGAAATGCCTCCTGTTTGCAGACGATCTGGTGCTGCTGTCACCCACAAAAGAGGGTCTACAGCAACATCTGGACACCCTGCACACTTTCTGCCAAACCTGGGCCCTATCGGTTAACCTTAAAAAGACTCGAGTCATGATATTCCAAAAAAAGCAAAGCAGCCAAAACCAACATAACCGTTTCAAACTAAACAACGTGCCCCTAGAACACACCAAGAACTACACATATCTTGGTATAAACATAAGTAACACCGGAAACTTAAACAAGGCTGTAAATGACCTGAGAGACAAGGCACGAAGAGCCTTTTACGCAATCAAAAAGAATATCAAAATTGACATCCCAACCGTAATCTGGCTGAAAATAATACAATCAATTATAGAACCGATCGCGCTGTATGGAAGTGAGGTTTGGGGTCCTCTCGCCAACCAAGAGTTCAGCAGATGGGACAAACACCCAATAGAGATTCTGCAAACAGAAATGTGTAAAAACATTCTACGGGTACAGAGAAAAACTCCAAACAACGCCTGCAGAGCAGAATTAGGACTGTATCCTCTAATCATTAAAATACAAAAAAGAGCTTTAAAATTCTACACGCACCTTAAGAACAGCGACACAGACACACTCCATCACAAAGCCTTAAGCCATCAAGAGCTGAGCCCAGAGAGAAACCCCTTCATCCAACTGATCTCACAACTAACTCTACAACCCCAAACAAGCAGCACAACACAAAACAACACTGACAGAACAACACACACAAACTGACACTATCACCCTCATTGAGAACTTTAATTAAAGCTCTTTTTCTGTTTATATTGAGATGTTTATATATATATATTTTTACTTATAGACTTTTAATTTTATTCCATCTTATTTTTTATCTTAATCTGTATTGGTGCATGTTTATATTTAATCTTGTGCTTTGGCAATGTAAATTTTCTTTTATCATGCCAATAAAGCTCCTTTGAATCTTGAATCTTGAATCTTGAGAGAGAGAGAGAGAGAGAGAGAGAGAGAGAGAGAGAGAGAGAGAGAGAGAGAGAGAGAGAGAGAGAGAGAGAGAGAGAGAGAGAGAGAGAGAGAGGGCAATAGATGGAGAGAGCAAGAGAGAGAGAGAAACTCATAGTTTCATGACATTATGAAACTATTTTACCATAATAATACTTTTCATCTCATTATATGAATATAACATTAATGTGCATTTCAAACTCATAGATCTGTCATATGTTTACTGATGCAATTATAATAGAATACTTATATATTTTTAACACTTTATAACGTTGCATTTGTTAACATCAGTTAAGCATTAGATTACATGTCTGCAGTTGTCAATCTTTATTTTCATTACTTACTTATATTTTGTAAAACATTGAACATGCTCCATGAACTAACATGAACAAGTGTATTAGAATTAAATAACAATAAACAAGATTAATAAATGCTGACACCTGTTTAGCTCAATGTTGGTTTCATGTTAATGCAGGTGTTCCCAAATTTTAGATCCGAGACATAAAATTTCTCAAATCCTCGAGAAATACAGAAAAAACACACACAATTGTTCCTTTTTAGTAGTTTTCTTTTTATGAATCAATACATTTTATTTTCATTTTAAAATACATAATGATAGGGCTGTATGATTGTGTCAAAAACTATAGTAGTCCCCTTGATATTGTAATGTTGATTATTAATGTGGCTCCCACTGTCAAAACAAGCATAATGAACGCATGAACCAATGAACAAGTGTCACTGTTAGTCATTGGAGAAAAAAAAACATTTACTAATGCAAACACATGATTTAAAATAGTGCTTGGGCCCCCAAAACAACTCAAACCCAGGGGTCCCCATCCTCCTTAGACCGGCCCTGCTGAAGGGCAACATGAGGCCGTCGGAGGATCTGACTAATAACATCAGACCGTAGCATCAAACATGATGCACCGATATGTACTTTTTGGCCAATAACAATAACCTATAATTCTTTAACATTGGAAGCTGATAACCGATATAAGCCCAATATACACTCTCTAAACATTTATATAAAAGTCCCTAAGACTGAAACAAAAGACAAAAAGTGGACGACTGCTTTAATTTGAAAACATTGACAGCAGAAAACAAGGTGACCGTAAGTTGTCTTTTCCCTCCTGAAAATCATGTACCGAGTCTACTTTACACTAGTTAACGGTTCTTTAACCTTCAAACTTTACTTAATAAACAAATGATAGATGTTCTCACGACACATATTAGAGAAGTGTTGGTAATAGCCACGTGTCTCACCCAGTCAGCACACTTCATGTGGTGCAGACCTGGCCCAAATAAACTGCTGACCTGTGGCCCATTTAAAGGATCTTTCCACTTTTTGGAGAAATATGCTCATTTTCCAACTGCCCAAGAGTTATAGCATTTTAGCATAGCTTAGCATAGATGATTGAATCCAATTAGACCAGTAGCACCGCGTTCAAAAATTTTTTTTCTTATTTATAACTTGACTGATATATTGTGTGCTGAGACAGGCGGAAAATGAAAAGTTGTGATTTTCCAGGCCGATGTCATTTGGAACTTTACTCCCATTCTGGTGTAATAATGAAAGAAGTTTGCTGCCGTAACATGGCCGCAGCAGGCGCAGTGATATCATGCGACCATGTTACGGCAGCAAACTTCCTAGATATTGAAATATTGTGACGCTTCTTCTCGGTTTCTTTTGTTTGTTATCAGAAATCATCTACAGGCACTCTCTTGCTCGTGAATGTGTTCCGGAAGTTAAGGTAAGTCTACAAACGCGTGCATGCACAATAACATTTGTTTTTGAGACCATCTATATGAGATGAGATCAAATGACGGCTGACGATCAGACATAAACTCTCACCTGCACAAGAAACCAACACGAGCAGGGATTCCCACCGTCTGATGTGTGTGTAGTCCTGACACACAGACAGGTGATGAGAAAGTGAAGAACTCAATGTGTCATAAATCCACATGAATCAAGAGAAGAATCACATTATTATCAGCTGAAGGTCAGACGACAGCAGGAGAATCAATCACTCTTACATCCACAACAATATCCATCCATCATATGATAAACGTGAATATTTAACACGCTCAACACATGTATTCACACATAAGAACACACATGGATGTACAAATGAAACCTGGCTTTAGGATCATGGAGATGTTTTGCTTTGTTCCTTTAGTTCTATGATAAATGAATATAGTTAAAGGTAAAATATGATTGGTGTATGTTCCTAACAGGTGTAATAAACTTCACTCATGCAGATCTTTGCGTTACGCCATTATAAACACAACAGAGGGACAGTGTTACTGTAATATTACAGTTTTTCTCAATTGTTTACACACAAATTCTGGTACTTGAGACACAATGACCACAAAATGTAACTCATTCACCGACCCACTGAACCAATTCTGCTAAACTACAAGCACAGTTCCTGCTTTACACTCAAATTGCAGTTCTAAAACACACTTTTTTCAAAACACTAAACACAATTCTCTGCTTTTGGCACAATTTTCATGCAGAAAATATCTTGTTTTCACAAGGAACACACTGCTATTCAAATATGCACACTGACTCATCACAAGGGCAAACACCCGTCACACAGTTTTACAATTAGCAATCAGAGCTTTAGCATAAAAGGGCAACAGGTGAGCTCTTCTGTTTTAGAGCAATGGATGCCAACATTGGAAACAGAGGCAGAGTCAGAGGAGTGAGAGTAAGAGGAGGAGGATGGGGAGGACAGGGAGGACGAGGAGGAAAGGGAGGACGAGGAAGGCCAAGGAACGTAATCTCTGATGAGATCCGAACCACTTTGGTTGATCATGTGGTCAACTATGGTCTAACAATGAGGGAGGCTGGGCAAAGAGTACAGCCACATTTGAGCAGGTACACTGTAGCATCCATCATCCAGACTTTCTGAAATGAGAATAGGTAAGAAATCTACTCTCACTAGAAAATTGCAGAACAGCATATCAATACAGTATTCAATGAGTACAGCAGTACAGTATTGCCTGTGGACTGTTCTGTAGGACTGTAAAAATACTGTAAAGTATGTTTCAAGTATTTAGGAAATGTTTACCTACTTGGTGTTCACAGTATTTTACTATTTGTTGGCAGAACTGAAAGCTTATCAACACAAGGTGGTCGGGAACGTGTTCTGTCTCCTGAACAGGAAACTGAAATCATGAACATGTTCCTAGAAAAACAACGCCATAACATTACGGCAAATACAAAGAAAAGAAAAAAGTATTGATAGGGTAAGCTTATCAACACTGGACCTTGCACAGAAATCATCTCAGGATGAAGCAGGGCTACAGGGTGCCATTTGAACGCAATTCAGAAAGAGTCAAAGAATTGCAATATAACTATGTGCAAGTGAGTACCACAATTGATGCATACACTAAACACTGTATACAGTAAATTATACATATTTCAATATTGTAATCATAATGATTGTGCTTCACAATAGTGACCCCTCCATGTCCATTTCTGATATTGTCATGTGTGTTTCAGAGAGTCCTTGAGCTAGAGGTGGCTGCAGTGGA
>CM017917.1:2142476-2144991 GCA_008369825.1 Triplophysa tibetana | reverse complement strand
TGTATGATTGTGTCAAAAACTATAGTAGTCCCTTGATATTGTAATGTTGATTATTAATGTGGCTCCCACTGTCAAAACAAGCATAATGAACGCATGAACCAATGAACAAGTGTCACTGTTAGTCATTGGAGATAAAAAAAAACATTTACTAATGCAAACACATGATTTAAAATAGTGCTTGGGCCCCAAAAACAACTCAAACCCAGGGGTCCCCATCCTCCTTAGACCGGCCCTGCTGAAGGGCAACATGAGGCCGTCTGAGGATCTGACTAAAAACATCAGACCGTAGCATCAAACACGATGCACCGATATGTACATTTTGGCCAATAACAATTACCTATAATTCTTTAACATTGGAAGCTGATAACCGATATAAGCCCAATATACACTCTCTAAACATTTATATAAAAGTCCCTAAGACTGAAACAAAAGACAAAAAGTGGATGACTGCTTTAATTTGAAAACATTGACAGCAGAAAACAAGGTGACCGTTAGTTGTCTTTTCCCTCCTGAAAATCATGTACCGAGTCTACTTTACACTAGTTAACGGTTCTTTAACCTTCAAACTTTACTTAATAAACAAATGATAGATGTTCTCACGACGCATATTAGAGAAGTGTTCGAAATAGCCACTTCATGTGGTGCAGACCTGGCCCAAATAAACTGCTGACCTGTGGCCCATTTAAAGGATCTTTCCACTTTTTTGGGAAATAAGCTCATTTTCCAACTGCTCAAGAGTTATAGCATTTTAGCATAGCTTAGCATAGATGATTGAATCCAATTAGACCAGTAGCACCGCGTTCAAAAATGACCAAAGAGTTTTGATATTTTTCCTATTTATAATTGACTGATATATTGTGTGCTGAGACAGGCGGAAAATGAAAAGTTGTGATTTTCCAGGCCGATGTCATTAGGAACTTTACTCCCATTCTGGTGTAATAATGAAAGAAGTTTGCTGCCGTAACATGGCCGCAGCAGGCGCAGTGATATCATACGGCCATGTTACGGCAGCAAACTTCCTAGATATTGAAATATTGTGACGCTTCTTCTCGGTTTCTTTTGTTTGTTATCAGAAATCATCTACAGGCACTCTCTTGCTCGTGAATGTGTTCCGGAAGTTAAGGTAAGTCTACAAACCCGTGCATGCGCAATAACATTTGTTTTTGAGACCATCTATATGAGATGAGATAAAATGACGGCTGACGATCAGACATAAACTCTCACCTGCACAAGAAACCAACACGAGCAAGGATTCCCACTGTCTGATGTGTGTTTAGTCCTGACACACAGACAGGTGATGAGAAAGTGAAGAACTCAATGTGTCATAAATCCACATGAATCAAGAGAAGAATCACATTATTATCAGCTGAAGGTCAGACGACAGCAGGAGAATCAATCACTCTTACATCCACAACAATATCCATCCATCATATGATAAACGTGAATATTTAACACGCTCAACACACGTATGCACACATAAGAACACACATGGATGTACAAATGAAACCTGGCTTTAGGATCATGGAGATGTTTTGCTTTGTTCCTTTAGTTCTATGAAATGAATATAGTTAAAGGTAAAATATGATTGGTGTATGTTCCTAACAGGTGTAACTCATGCAGATCTTTGCGTTACGCCATTATAAACACAACAGAGGGACAGTGTTACTGTAATATTACAGTTTTTCTCAATTGTTTACACACAAATTCTGGTACTTGAGACACAATGACCACAAAATGTAACTCATTCACCGACCCCCTGAACCAATTCTGCTAAACTACAAGCACAGTTCCTGCTTTACACTCAAATTGCAGTTCTAAAACACACTTTTTTCAAAACACTAAACATAATTCTCTGCCTTTGGCACAATTTTCATGGAGAAAATATCTTGTTTTCACAAGGAACACACTGCCATTCAAATATGCACACTGACTCATCACAAGGGCAAACACCCGTCACACAGTTTTACAATTAGCAATCAGAGCTTTAGCATAAAGGGCAACACGTGAGCTCTTCTGTTTTGGAGCAATGGATGCCAACATTGGAAACAGAGGCAGAGCCAGAGGAGTGAGAGTAAGAGGAGGAGGACGGGGAGGACGAGGAAGGCCAAGGAACGTAATCTCTGATGAGATCCGAACCACTTTGGTTGATCATGTGGTCAACTATGGTCTAACAATGAGGGAGGCTGGGCAAAGAGTACAGCCACATTTGAGCAGGTACACTGTAGCATCCATCATCCAGACTTTCTGAAATGAGAATAGGTAAGAAATCTACTCTCACTAGAAAATTGCAGAACAGCATATCAATACAGTACTCAATGAGTACAGCAGTACAGTATTGCCTGTGGACTGTTCTGTAGGACTGTAAAAATACTGTAAAGTATGTTTCAAGTATTTAGGAAATGTTTACCTACTTGGTGTTCACAGTATTTTACTATTTGTTGGCAGAACTGAAAGATTACCAACACAAGGTGGTCGGGAACGTGTTCTGTCTCCTGAACAGGAAACTGAAATCATG
>CM017917.1:2127476-2137476 GCA_008369825.1 Triplophysa tibetana | reverse complement strand
AATATGAAAAACGTTGCATGTCATCTCATTCCAATGAAGCTACTGTTTTTTACATTTCAAAATCTTGAAGAGTCCCAGAGGGTCATGATGATTGTTTTCAGCATCACATTTATCAATGTCTGATCATTGCAGTGATGGGATTTGAAGCATTCACATGTTTCATGAATCACATGAGGTGATCTCTGTACTCAGATCTATGTTAGATTGATAAATGAGACCCAGTGTGTGATGTCCAGAGATGACACTGTTAAGCCAATGAGCCGTGACCACCGATGGAAAGATGTCATGTGATAAAACACGCAACAACTTTTAACTACACAAACTGAACTTCATTACTGTAAGACATCTCATTGTGATCGCCCGTCATCAGGTGACATCTTTAAAGCTTCCAGCGGTGGAAACATTCAGAATACAGAATACAGCCGCCCGGCGAGCGCTGAGGGGAAATGAGACCAAGTGAGAGATGATTCTCCGTTCCAGCAAGATCATTAAAAAAATCAATAAGTAACAAGCCCCGCTGACATCACTCCATCTCTAACACACCTCACCGCTGCGTCTCTATCACTCCATATATGCATACTCTACTTATCTCTCTCTCTACTGCACACGGTGGAGAAACGGCTCTATATGACTTTTACACAAAACACTGTCATTTTCACATCACACGTTATCATTTCACGAGGACATCATGTGCTGTAACAACTCAACCCTCCTCTATCTTATTTCATACTAAAGTGCAGAAACAAAATCACCTCAAACACCTCAGATTTTCTGATATTAAGGCTTCTCATGAATCCCACACACATCAGTGTTTATTACTGATGCAAAGATCAGAGCCGGCCCTCCCTATTAGTGAACTTAGCAGCTGCCTAGGGCCCCGTCACCACTAAGGAGCCCCAAGAGCACAGAAATTACAGCGCTATTTTGTGATAAGTTCACAAAAAACATTCATTTTCTCACGCAGGGCCGTACTCACTATTTGTTCTGTTGTGTGTGTAATTCTTTTGGAATTACTGATTAAACGCATCATTCCAATACCAAAACAAGTGAGGTGGCCAATCATTTTGAAAGGAGGCGGGAGTTACTGGTTACAGATCTGAGCAGTGACCAATCAAATCAAAGAAAATGGAGATGCTGTCACATCTTCAGCTGTAGTTCAGCAAGACGCTTCAGTTTTAAAGTTGAAAGAGTGATGTACAACACACCACATACTGTTAGTGACTAAAACATTCAATATTTGACAAGTGTTTAGTGTTTAACTATAGAAATGTTGAATCATCCAACAGAATTCACTGATGAAAACGACAAAATGCTGATTTAGATTAAAAATATGTAATTTCAGTGTCAATATTATCTGTCAATTCAGCGTTTTATTTAGGAGAAGGTTAGTAATAATTGTGTGCATATTGTAAATTAATTGAATGGTTATCAAGTAAATACACCAAACAAGGGCTGTGTGGCTTTATGTTTATAAGTTGTGGATAATGGAAAATAACTAGAAAATAACTCAAATGCATTGAACAATCAATTCCACAAGCGTTGTATGGTCGGTGCTCAAAATTTAAAGGGACAGTACACCTGGAATTGAAAGTCATGAAATTATCAAATGTTTTGAAAATCACAATACACTTTTAATGCAAGGTTTATGTGTTTTTGTTTTAAGGACATTCCAACATCCTAAACACAGCTACAACTAACAGAATCAGATGTGTTAGGTTTTAAGTGAAAATAGTCGATTGTATTGGGGGCACAGGGGTACCCCCACATAAAATTCTGCACAGGGCCCCGTAAAGACTTGGGCCGGTCCTGACAAAGAAAGAGAGACAGAGAGAGAGAGGCTTTGAATTTTACATAGCTTTTATTCATTTAGAAACAAAAATCCCACAATGACCACAAGAGCCCTTACTTAGATTTGTTATAATAAATTGTCACAAAGAGAGGGAGAGAGATAGAGAATTCTGAAGTTCATCTCCCTCTAGCAGTGAATTCTATTTCAAGAAAAGAACACAGAGAGAAAAAAATTAAAGAAAACTTTGATTGACCACCCCAGAATCACCCAGTTGGAGGCGGGGTTAAAACAAAATAGGAAATACCGTAATATCCTAATACTGCGAGCAGCACATTTCATGATCCACCCCAGACACAAGAGACACAAGAGACAGACAGACAGACAGACAGACAGAAGAGGGCGTCTGACCCTCAGAGTGCTGTGGGTTGGAGATAATTGAACAAAAGACGAATGACAGATTTAAACTAATACAATTAAACACTGAGGCAATAATGAACACACATACACACACTCACACTTTCTCTCTCTCTCTCTCGCGCTCTCTCTCTCACACACACAAAAAAGACTATGAGCTCAGTCTCTCAAACACATTCCACATGTCAATCACACGCTGATAAGTTTTGAGTTCTGGATTTCAACATTATATTATTTCAAGAGCAAGAAACATTGAACTTCACGATCATATAAAACCATTGAAGGTTTCCTAATTCTGCATCAGTTCTTCAAATCTTTATTCTATTAGAGCATCAGACCTCCAGTTTACATCAGTTTCTGCTCTGAGCCTGTGTGTGTGTGCGGGCTTGTGTGTGTGTGAGAGAGAGAGAGAGAGAGAGAGAAAGAAAGAGAGATACATATGTATATATATATATAAAGAGAGAGAGAGAGAGAAAGAAAGAGAGAGAGATACATATATATATATAAAGAGAGAGAGAGAGAGAAAGAAAGAGAGAGAGATACATATATATATATAAAGAGAGAGAGAGAGAGAGAGAAAGAGAGAGAGCGAAAGAGAGAGAGATACTGCCACCTGGTGTTCGAGCGCAGTACTGCACTGATCTCTGCTGATGAAAAACACTCTTTTCCACTTGATTAAGTAAATTAATCTTTAATGTACAATCACCATCTCTGTCGTCATGGCGACGGGCATCAGGTCTCCACGGCGATCAGCGTTTGGCATTTGGAGTCGACAGTGATGAGACACTGACTGATGGTTTTAATAAAGACTAAAACAATGTGTTTTTAATCTCTCACATTCAAGGTAATATAATGACACAGATGACTGAACTCTCTCTCTCTGAAGAGCTGATAAACTCAATAAAACTCCATCATTACAGCATCACTTCTGCTTCTGTTAAACATTGTTTCTGTATGAGATCAGATGTAAGACAGATCATCTATCAATCTAAATCATCATTTTAAATCAGAGCTGATCACACTAAACAATCACATTTGGGATGAAAGCGTCTGTCAAATGCACCAGAATGAAATACAAGAGTGATTCCTCAAATCTTCAAATGACGGATTCAAAACATTTAGTCCTGAAGTGAAATCCATTGTCAGCGTTCACTATCTCTACACAACGCTTCACATTTAAACAGAAAGTCTGACTTTATAACAGTAAATGAAGAAAATAGTTCTGGGACGGAGAGGCCACGTTCAGTTCTATAGATCAGGAGATTGAAGGAGTTCATATGATCACTAACTGATTCACGTGAATTTATTTCTGTCACTTTTGTGAAGTCACCTCACACACACATCACTGTTTACAGAAAACTATCAGAAGAAAAACTTCTGAAGGATGAGCTAATGTGATCTACTGCATGATTGTTTACATTGCATAACAGGGCGGCATCCATGACTGAACTGTACACACCAGTACTTCATGTTATCTGCTCTACCGGACTGTTTACACACACATAGCATCATTTGCACTCTATACTGCTCACTAGCACACCAGGAATATTACACTGAATGCTCATTTGCACTAATAAACTACTTTCATAACTGCATTAACTCAACTACTTCACTGTAACTCATCTATTGCATAACTAACTGCATCCACTCATCTATTGCACTGTAACTTCAATAACTGCATTAACTCATCTACTGCACTGTAACCTTAATAAGCGCATTAACGCATCTACTGCACTGTAACTTCAATAACTGCACTAACTCATCTAATAAACTGTAACTGTATATCTGCATCTACTCATGTATTGCACTATAACTTCAACAACTGCATTAACTCTTGTACTGCACTGTACCTTTAATAACCGCATTAACGCATCTACTGCACTGTAACTTCAATAACTGCACTAACTCATCTAATACACTGTAACTGTATTATCTGCATCTACTCATGTATTGCACCATAACTTCAATAACTGCATTAACTCATGAACTGCACCGTAGCTTTAATAACCACATTAACTCATCTACTGCACTGTAACTTTAATAGCTAATGTCTGTAATTAATGCACACTTAAGTCACTTGCACTATTGTATTGTCTATATTGTTATCTGTTCATAACCACCTGTACATTAATGTTCACAGTATATAGCCTTCTGTATATATTGTTCATAGCACATACCGACTGTCATATTTTCATACAACATTTGTATAGTATTTCCCTAAAATTGTATTCTGTATTTATTCACACTGTATATCTGCACTTGCTAATTGCACTTCTGGTTAGACCTAAACTACATTTCGTTACACTGTACTTGTATATGTGTAATGACAATAAAGTTGAATCTAATCTAATCTAATCAATGTTAAAGAGACAGTTCACCCAGAGATGAATATTCTGTGATCATTTACTGACCCTCTGGAAGACACAACTTTCATTTTTGGATGAACTTTCCCTTTAAGCACAAGGGCCATAAAACTCAAGAAAACATGCAGTGAGTGTTTGTGTGTTTGTGTGTGTTTGTGTGTGTTTGTTTGTGTGTGTTTGTGTGTGTGTGTGTGTGTGTGTTTAGATTCCTTTATTGACACATAACTTATGATAATTATATTGATTAACAAGCTTAGTTTTAATGTTTAAATGTCTCTTGTCACGAGTGTCATGTACACATTTACTGAACAAGCAGTAATCTCTTTTAGATCATCTGACTAAATAGTAATACAATTATTGTATTAATTGCGTCTAATTCATATACTGAAATAAAATAATATCATCCAACGCAACATTTACAAACTTTATTACTTTACATCATCCATAAACATGATTTCTCATTGATGTCTGATTGATTATTAGTGGAGGAGTTAAAGATGAAAGTCCTCATCATTCCACGCTTCGCTGTTGTTGTTGTTTTGAACACATCTGTTCTGAATGTGCGTCCTCTAGTGGCGGATTATACAAACTGCACCTTTAATATAAACATTATTCTCCTGATGATCATTTCAAACCATGTTTTAAATAAATGTGACTTTACTCACAAACAGATACAGAATATAAAAAACAATAACTGTTAACACATCTCTAGTCGTTCATCAGAAGAACCTTTCAGTCTATAAAACACCAGCGTCACACACACACACACACACACACAGTCACACACACAAACAAACACACACACACACACACACACACACACACAGTCAGGTCAGATGAGTGCAAGTCATTTTGGTATCATTTTACACTAAGGTATCCTTTATGAAGCATTTATAAATGTGTTCATTAATGGTTAATAAGTCATTTACAAATGCATTATAAAGCAGTTATAACCTCATGAATAAAAAGGGATTCTAACGAAATACCTGAAAAATAGTGAGAAGATATCAGAAAACCAACAAAAGTGTCCAGTCTGACAGACTATATTGCAAAAAAAATCAAGATAACAATGAATCTGCTGTCAAGTCTATTAATGAAGAATAAATACATTTATTAAGCGTTTATAACATATGAGAAATTGTTCAATATTTGGGCATGTATTTCATTAGAATCTCTCTTTTTATTCATGCAGTTATAACATTAAAACATCATGTTACGTCACATTTCAGTTCTCTAATATCATTATCATTATAATCATACTTATATTCAAGCTTTATACATATATGTTCACAACATGACAAGTGCTGCGTATCGAACACTAAGAGTTTATGAATTTAAACATGAATTAAATGGTTCATTAATTTATCAGAAAGAATCTATCTGAGCTCATTCATCATATTGATGACATCTGTAAACTAGAAAGCTTCAAATAAAACGACTGACTCCTGAACAATGTGATTAAATGACTAAATGTTTTTATGAGGTTAAAGTGTTCAGCATTATGACCAACAGAGAGCGATGTTGACTTTTCAAAGAAAGATTTTGGTATATTTTTGTCAACACTTTATCACACTAAAGATGTCACAGAGATTTTACGGGAAACAATTTACAGCCAAAAACTTAAAGTTGTGAAATCAATGAAATATAATTAATCGAAGTAACTCAAATATTTCTATTAAAATTGACCACAAATATTAAGTTTTACCAAAAATATAATTTGTTAATTAAATACCTATTTTTTCATTAAATAAACTTAAATATTATAAGCAAATTTTTTAGAAATTAACTGTTGGATTTTTTAACTATTTTTAATATGTTCCACTGAAAGATCATCTAAATGATTTTATTAAGCTAATATAACTGTTTATTATTGTATATAGTTACTAAACCACATGAATTATATTGAATTTGAGAACTTGAAGAATAAATACATGTGTGATAAGATTACAGTTACAGTCTCTGTGTAAACCTGTTAATATAACAATCTGAAGCACTCGTGGACAATAATCCCACTGTGTTCTGAATCTGACAAATAATCTGACAAACGCTTCTTCTCTTATTATTATCTAACTGACCTGATCTGTAATATCACAAAGCTTCAAAACATTACCAGCAAATAGACTGAATTGTGTTCAAACGCACTTCAACATGAAGCTCTTCAAACCCAAACACATCATCTGACAGCTGTCTGTCAAACTCCAGAAACTTCAGTTTCACAGCAGAATAAACCAAATCCATACAAAAGTCAAATCACATTTGGACAATAAAAGTCAAAAGATTCAGACTCAAAGTTTCAATCTCTTTCTATTTCTGATCCTTCTTCAGATGTTGTGACGCTTCAATTCATTTGTTTTATTGGTTGATAAAGTGAGTCACACACATGATGATCTTTACTGTACATCTCTGAACACACACACTAGATTTGCTCTGTTTGATTCAAATCTACTGGAGTTTACACAACATTTGTGTGTGTTTACTGTCCTGACAATATTGTGAAACATCATTTTCTTTTGTTGAAGAAGTTTTTCAGTCACTTCATCAAGACTATCACAGGATTATGAAACTGAATGTGTGAATGATTGTTTTCAAACAGTGTTATCAGTGTGAGGTGTTATTGTGTCTTCAGTGTGTGTTGATTGTGTGTCTGTGATGTCACTATAGTGTCGTCTTCTTATTGGCCATCAGATGATACTGAACATCACACACACACACCTTTAAACACACACATTACTGTCATCACCACATAAACCTAAAAGAGAAACACAAAGACAGAAGTAATGTATCATCACTACACATATCAACAATAATAAACTCACTTTAATCTTCCTCTGTTGAACTTATAACCTGTATTATATGTGTCATCTGTCACTTTATTGTGTAGATGTTTTGTGTATATATTGTGTGTTGTTATTTCTACAGTCTGTCAGTATTCTGCAGTGTCTGAAGCACTCAAGACTTTCACTCACTGCACACGTGTGATGATGATGATGATGATTTGATCAATAATAATGATGAAGAGCATCAAATAAAAACATCTACCCATGTGTGCACAAACACTGAGGTGAACATCCATCAAACAAACAGCAGGAAATAAAAGAATAAAGCTCCACATCAATAATAATCATATGTTTAAGAAGAGTAAGATGACAGTATTAAATCCTGAAGTCAACAGACTCTTCATCACACTCATTGAATTGAATTCTTATTGTGCTGCACTTATAAAACATCAAGTGTGTTCATCTGTACACTTCACATTTACTCTTGTGTTTGATTATTCACAACTCATATCTGCTCCACAAACTGATTTGAAAAATATTGTTTTTGTTTTCAGTTGGGCTAAAATCTCAGAAATAAAACACATGAAGTTTGATTAAACTAAGAAATATTTGTATTTTGTCAAAAACTTAAACTAGTCAGAGGGGTAGAAAGATTTTAACAAACAAATTATAAGGAAATAATAATGAGAAATATCTTAAAACAGAAACACTGATCTTATAACAGCACCAGAGTCATTTACATTTATTTGAGTAAGTTTTTATAGTTGTTGAACTGATGAAACATTTATTTAAATGAGCTCTACTCACCACACTGTCTCTAGTTTATAATGTGGATCATCTCTCAGCTCATAGAGAAGCTTCTTTACTGAATGTCCTACATTATTAACATACAGATGCAGATGTCTCAGGTGTGAGGGGTTTGATCTCAGAGCTGAAGTCACAGCAACACAACCTTCATCTGTGATCTTACACCATCTCAACCTGTAGAGAACAATAACACACACTTCAGTCTCTCACTTCAGACACACAGATGTTTGTGTTGAGAGACGCGTTTAATTATAAAGAATAAAACTAAAAATGTAAATTAAGATTCATTTTTTCTAAAAAACTATAAAACAAACTTTGGATTAATTTAAGTAAAAAAAATCTAAAGTATCGACAGTATAAAACAAGTTTCTCACAGTAGTGTAAGTAATAGAGTCCAGTAGATTATCATTAATGTAAAGAGGGTTCTGGGGGGTAATATATAAATATATCAGCGTCATTGTTTTCTTGTAAGACATGTTTGTAAAAACGTCTTTAATGTCTTTATTTAACTCTTGTTTAATCTAATCTCTGTCTGAGAAAATGTCTGATAGTGTTTGATGAACTTGATATTTGATGATAGAAAATGAAGTTTCTACACAGAGTGAGGATCAGTGTCATTTCACTTAAAGCTTCATCACTTCAAGCAAACTTCATCCTCGTGTCTTTTCATTTCATCCTTCTCTTGAATCCTATAGCCTGATACAGACTGTGTGATTTCAGTCCTCTTATAAGATCATGACAGATCACACTGTGTGACATGGATCTTATAAACTTCAGGAGCACATGTATGATGATGACACCTACTGAATCATAGACTACAACACAAGCTTATAAACAAACACAACATCAATCACACTTTGGCAGTCGTGGTTTTCATGTGTGTTAACAAAAGAAGAAGAAGAGATCAATATGAGAGAGGAGTCATGACTGTGTGCTTCTCTTCTCTACTCTCTCAACTGTCATAAGCTGTATTTTAATAAATCATAAAACAGTCAAATACACAATAAATCTGTTATTATTTACTTATTTGTCTTTTCTGTTAATAGTGAAATAGTGAGTGAACGTGAGCAGTTAAACTACATGTTAACCAGCAGTGACTGAACTGATCAAATGTGTATCAAACTGTGTGTGTTTATAGATGAGCTGTGTTCATGTTCAGATGTCCAGACACTCATAAATGTTTGAAATGAAAAAGGCTCAAACAAGGACAGTAAGAGATGAGTTGTTGAAACACAGTTGTGTATGTTCACATGTCATTGACGTGTCAGTGCGGTCTGAAGTGAATGTGCTGCTTCTTCCTGTCGCTCACTGAACACAGTAATGTGCTCCTGCTCTTGTGCTTAACATTTATACAAACTCACCACATTTATCACTTCATGCTTTTATAATAAGACACTAAATCTAGAAACAAAGTCACTAAGTTGACAACACAGACTAGACGTCCTTCAGGACTGAGATAAGAAATGTTTCTAAGATTTATTTATAATTTGAAAGAGGATAAAAAATAATGTTTTATTAAATCTTACGTCAGTGTCTCCAGTTTACAGTGAGGATTCTCCAGTACAGTAGAGATCAGCTTCACTCCTGAATCTCCTACATTATTATCAGACAGATCCAGATGTCTCAGGTGTGAGGGGTTTGATCTCAGAGCTGAAGTCAGAGCAACACAACCTTCATCTGTGATCTCACACCTCACAACTGTAGAGAAACAATAACACACACTTCAGTCTCTCACTTCAGCAGAATGTCATGAATGAAACACATATTACACTGAATAACATCATCATCATGTTAAATCTTCAGTCATCATTAAATGCTGTTTCACGCTCTCACACCACACATCTGTTTTC
>CM017917.1:2106520-2127376 GCA_008369825.1 Triplophysa tibetana | reverse complement strand
TAATACACACACACACAAACATACAGGATATAAACACACGTCTACACATTCATCTACACACAAACATATACACACACACACAAACATACAGTATATATAAACACAAACATATACACACATACACACAAACATACAGTATTTACACACACATATACACACACACATTACACTGACGCTCAAGTTATGAAACTCTGTGTGTGTGTGTGTGTGTGTGTGTAATAAGTAAAGTGGTTGTCATATTCCTATGGGATGAAAGTATCCTCTGATGCAATCTAACTTCCTGGCAAACGGTTTCTAGGGTGACAGACTCCTGACAACAGTCTAGTGTAGCACAGGAACAAACACACAACTAAACGTGTGTGTGTGTGTATACCTACAAATCAATACGTTGATCAAAAGTAAATTAACCAGACATAACCTCCTTTTGGGGACATCCATAATTGTAAAACCACTATGAACAGAAACATAACACATGTCGATGTTTAGTGTTTTATTTTCTGCATGAGCAGTTAGTGTTAGTGTTAGTGTTTGTGTTAGGTTTTAGCGTTTATAACTAGATGTATATGTGTGTATATACGACGTCTGCAGCAACAACATAAACAAACGTTATGTGTTCCAGACTGAATTTCCAATAGACTTCTGTAAAGAATCAACAACTGTTGAGAACTTTTTACTTCATACAATTAATAGATAATAAAATATAAAAATAAATTAATAATACAGTTAATTGGATCTAAAATAACTTATATTATAACCAAACACAGACCACAAGTTTACTTTGGTTTTGTTTTATATATGTTAGTGGGGACCTAGACCTGAATACACACCAATTCATGGGCACCCGTGTCACTGTGGGGACCAAAATTGAGTTCCACACGGGCACAAAAGATCATTAATCGTACAGAACAGTATTTTTAAATAATTTAAAAATGCAAAAAGTTTTCTAGGATCTTTAGGTTTATGGGATAAAATTTACAATTTGCACAGTATACAACTCATTATGCCTTTGGACTGTCCCCACGGAGATAATAAAACATACATGTGTGTGTATGTGTGTGTGTGTGTGTGTGTGTGCGTGTGTGTGCGTGTGTGTGTGTGTGTGTATTGTATATATGTGTGTGTGTGTGTATATGTTTGTTTGTGTGCATGGGTGTGCGCGTGCGGGATCGAAGACGTGAACATGTCTTTCGCTCTGTATCTCTATCTTTCTCTCTATCTCTCTCTTTTTCTCTGTCTGTCTCTCTCTCTTTTTCTCTGTTTGTCTCTCTCTATCTTTCTCTCTCTGTCTCTTCTCTCTCTCTCTCTCCCTCTCTTTCTCTCTCTTTCTCTCTCTGTCTCTCTCTCTGTCTTTCGCTCTGTCTCTCTATCTTTCTCTCTATCCCTCTCTTTTTCTCTGTCTGTCTCTCTCTCTTTTTCTCTGTCTGTCTGTCTCTCTCTGTCTCTCTCTCTCTCTCTCTTTCTCTCTCTCTGTCTGTCTCTCTCTATCTTACTCTCTCTCTCTCTCTCTCTCTCTCTGTATCTCTCTATCTTTCTCTCTATGTCTCTCTATCTTTCTCTCTCTCTCTCTCTCTCTCTCTCTCTCTCTCTCTCTCTCTCTCTCTCTCTCTCTCTCTCTCTCTCTCTCTCTCTTCTCTCTCTCTCTCTCTCTCTCTCTCTCTCTTTCTCTCTCTCTGTCTCTCTCTCTGTCTCCCTCTCTCTCTCTCACTCTCTCTCTCTCACTCTCAGCTGGGATGCAATCCTCAATTCAATTAGAATGTAATATCTTTTGTGTTTGCTGTATTGTAATCACATGTTTTGTAAACCTCTAGATGTTCTCCCGTCTGATCCGCTGCAGTCTCAGTATGACTCGTGGTTGTCTCTGGTGGATCATTTGAATATTAAAGCGTTTGTGAATCTCACGCTGGCAGATTCCGTCACACATGGAGTTCAACACCTGCTGTTCATATCAGGACTCGGTGAGCGAGAGACGTCCGTCACACAAACATCACACACTTTTCACTTCTGATCACTTCTTTTTACCTTTTTCAATTAATTCTGTGCCATGCAGGCGGTATGAGACCCAACACTCTGGTGCTGAGTTTCCATGACGACGCCCCGCCTCAGGACCGACTCCTGGACTCTACCCTGTCCATAGTCAAACCCACAGAAAACTCTGCTCAGGTGGACGACCCAGAAGACACCGACCTAAACTCTTTCTAAAGTCTAAACTACTGCTGCGTCTTTATGCTGTCTGTTCCGCTGCAGCGCCTTTTTATTGACCAAAGTGCTTTGTGTTTGCATTGTGTGTGTCAACATGTGTTCCTAACAAAAGAGCACAAACGCACACACAACACTGCAATAAACCTCCAGATGGACGAAAAAATACTCTTTGGTGTCTTTGTGTTGTTTTTAAGATCAATTCTTTTAAGCACTGTAAAATATAAAGTCTGTGTAAAAAATGAAATGGGCAAAGGATATAAATTAAGAAATATATAATGTGGTGTTTTTAGTTTGATTTGATGGAAGGTGTTTGTGTGTAATGTGTGTGTGCGTGTTTGTATATCCTTGCGTTTTTGTGTAATGTGTGTTTGTGTAATATATGTTTATGTGCGTGTCTAATGTGTGTTTGTGTGCGTGCATGAGTTTGTGTATATGTGTTTGTGTGCGTGCGTGCGTGCGTGCATGTGTTTGTGTAATGTGTGTTTGTGTGCATGCGTATTTGAGTGTTTGTGTGTTTGTGTGTGTGGGTTTGTGTATTGTGTGTTTGTGTTGCGTGCGTGCGTGTGTGTGTGTGTGTGTAAAATGTGTTGTTTGAATGTAAAGTGTGTTTGTGTGCTTGCCTGCGTGTAATGTGTGTTTGTGTGCGTGCATGCGTTTGTGTAATGTGTGTTTGTGTGCTTGCCTGCGTGTAATGTGTGTTTGTGTGCGTGCATGCATTTGTGTAATGTGTGTTTGTGTGCGTGCATGCGTTTGTGTAAAGTGTGTTTGTGTGCGTGCATGCGTTTGTGTAATGTGTGTTTGTGTGCGTGCATGCGTTTGTGTAATGTGTGTTTGTGTGCGTGCATGCGTTTGTGTAATGTGTATTTGTGTGCGTGCATGCGTTTGTGTAATGTGTGTTTGTGTGCGTGCATGCGTTTGTGTAATGTGTGTTTGTGTGCGTGCATGCTTTGTGTAATGTGTGTTTGTGTGCTTGCCTGCGTGTAATGTGTGTTTGTGTGCGTGCATGCGTTTGTGTAATGTGTGTTTGTGTGCGTGCATGCGTTTGTGTAATGTGTGTTTGTGTGCGTGCATGCGTTTGTGTAATGTGTGTTTGTGTGCGTGCATGCGTTTGTGTAATGTGTGTTTGTGTGGGTGCGTGCATGCGTTTGTGTAATGTGTGTTTGTGTGCTTGCTTATTTAAGTGTTTGTGTAATGTGTGTTTGTGTGCGTGGGTTTGTGTATTGTGTGTTTGTGTTGCGTGCGTGTGTGTTTGTGTGTGTGTGTGTAAAATGTGTTGTTTGAAGTGTGTTTGTGTGCTTGCATGAGTTTGTCTTTTTGGTAATGTGTGCGTGAGTGCGTCCATGTGTGTGATGATCATGTGTGTTTGTGTGTTTCAGAGGGGACATGTAAAGAGGAATGATAGAAAATGATTGGACATCCTTCACACACCTCCAGCACACTCCTAGGGTCAGGTCATCATTATCGTCATGGCGATAGATGCCGTTGTCATGGCACTGTGGAGGGAGTGTAGGGCGACCCTTGTGCTGATGTGAGCAGAGCCTGACAGTTACACAAACACACATATACACAGGGTGTGCGTTTAAGCTAAAGGACACACACACAATGTTTGTTTAGAGACTGCTCGCATCACTCCTCAAGTAAGATATGAAGAGGATTTCACAGATTTAAATGTTATGTAAGTTTCTCTACACATCAATATTCATTATACTTTTGTGTATTTTTGTATAAACATGCACAACACACAGACACACACCCTTTATTAGTGAATCTGTCGTGAATAAGGTTTAATGCCCCAGACCTTTTAGACCATCTCCATGTATTTATCTCTCTCTTTCTCTTTCTCCCCCTATCTCTCTCTTTCTCTCTCTCTCTCTTTCTCTCTCTCTCTCTCTCTCTCTCTCTTTCCTTGAGGTCTCACTTTCTTTCTCTCGTGTTTTTTCCTCTCAGTTTCCTTCTTCTTTTTTCTCTCTTTTGAAGCAGTAATGTACTGCAGACTTTTCTCCGCCCTCCATGTATTTCTCACCCCCTCCATCTTTTTCCTCCTTATTTATCTTTCTGTCTCTCTGTAATTACTGTCGTTCTCTGATAGGATTGTTTTTCTCAGGTGAGCGCGCGCGGTTCTCATCGCCGTGGGAACAGCTCGACACTAAATTATAACTTCTGCTTCCACAACAGAAGTGAGCGAGAGAACCTGTGGCGAGAGAGAGAGAGAATCTCTTAATTCTTTCTGTTTTGTTTGTTTGTTTGTTTGTCTGTCGTGTTGTGTGTAATTATCACATTGTGAGACAGGCGTGAATAAGTGCGCAGAACCCGTCAGGCGGAACCGAGTCGTGTTCAGTCCAAGCGTAAAGCGCTCGCGCGCACACACCGGAAGAATCACCTGCTGAAATAAAAGCGTTTTCACGCTCGGCGTGTGTCCACCTCTTGCAGACTCGATTGAAAATACTTTTTTTTACTTACAATTATCATGCAAATTTACTTTTAAAGTCAACATGATACTTGATTTACTTTGTACTTAAAAAAACACACACACATTGAGGTCATGAGCATACGGCGCGATGACGTTCCGCTCAAATCTCAGCCAGCTAAGCCACTTCTGCTCAACTTGTGCTGAGGTAATTTTGTATCGAGTGATAACGATGTGTTTCGCAAAAAACGTTTAAGTTTCATCGAACTGACAACATGACTACATCGCTATATGCCTTGTGATCATGCCTCGAGTTAATGCAAAGTTTCGCTTCTCCTTTTTGGTTTTCGGTGTATGACGTACTGTTTGGATAATCAGACTCACGTTGTTGACTGTAATTCTATGTGCCTCTTAAAGTCTCAGTGAAATAAAAAATGACAATAGCTGTGTCTGAATTCGCTCACTTGTTCACTCATTCACTACCTATATAGCGATTGCTAGTCCAGTATATGGTAAAGCAGTGAATGAAAATGAGTGAACAATTTCCGACAGTGACGTAATATATCCTGCGTCTGAAATTACAGTCGCAGACATGCGTCATAACGCGAATGTATATTACACCTGTGTGACTATGGGTTAATTCGTAAAGTAAAGTCCATTTCTACAATATTTTTCACGTTTATGGTGGCTAGTTTTTAATAAAGAGAACAAAATAAAATGTGTGACACTTTTATTTACTATAACATTTATTACGTTTAATACAATTACTTAACGTATTTAAAATAAAACACTGCGATATGTAACATTAATTTAATCGTTTTTTTCTCAAAAAGTAGAAAATAACTGTCAACAAGAACAAACACAAGTGCATAAACGGTGCATAATCATACGTTTGATTAGCGTTGTATCATGGGAAATATGAGTGACGAGTGTACATCCGATGTAAAATTAAAATCAGAATGCATTGTGGGTAAAATGAAGTGAACAAATTTAAGGAATGAGTTGTCTCAGAATTCAGACAACACTACAAAATGTTGGTCGCCCGATATAGTGCACTATGTAGGAGAAAGAGGGCAAATTCAGACAAAGCTATTCCCTATTTTTCATGAAATATTGAAGCGTTTATTGTAAATAGTTTATCGATGTGGGTCATTCTCTTTTAAAATTTGTGTGTACCTAATATGTAGTTAAAATCTGAAAATGCACTTCAATCCTAATGACTATCTATCTTACACATCAGGAAAATCAAACACAGTCTCACGGGAATTCGTGAAATTGTCACAAACCATAATCTATTCATTCGTAATAAGAATTTCCCCCTTTTTTTATGTAAGTCTGCACGACTTTCCATTAAAAGGACTTTAATAATTGATATCATTCATATGTATAAATATGTATCGATGCCATTTGATGGTAATTTACCTACGATCTCATTCGTATGTTTTGTTATGATATGACTTTCCCCCTGTGACGATAGGTTAAGGGGCGGGGTTAGGGCAGCCATTTATTGTTGCTTTGCCACCTAGTGAAACTAGCATTTTTAGCTAAATTAGCCCTTGTGGCTGTGATTTTATAGGGTTTGAGGTGAGGTAAGGTGTTGGTAAGCCAACTCTTAGAGTTTTTGCGACTTCTTTTGATATCAAGTTCGAAATATATAACGGAAGAGAACTAAGGTTGTTGTAATGATTTATAAAGCACCGTGTCATTGAGTTTAGCGTGAAATGGGGAAGCCTGCAGGTAGAGATGAACATCATACATCGCTGCTGTCTGTCTGTATGAACGGATATCACTTTCCATTTGATTCTTTGAGAAACAAATAACAACATTTGCATTTGCTGTAAGGAATGTGTGTGAACTGTGCGAGAGCGGTCAGACTGAAGCATGATAACACTCGAGCACAGCGTGTGTTTATTTTCCTCTTTTGACATTTTCCTTCCTTTATGACTTTTCCTTTCAGACGTATTCTTGAGCGTTGCGTGATTTTTCGATAAACATACTTTCTGACATGAATAAACATCTCATCCTTGCCTCGGGCACAGTTATGAGCGCCGGGCTCGTCCTGTCATCCTCATGCCATTAACCCATTCATCATGACCAATATTACTCACAATCTGCATGATTCTCTCTCTTCTACGTGTCAGAATGTCTGTTCATGTGTGTAAGTCTGTGAAAGAGGAGACGGATTGTGATGAAAGAAGAGTAGATCAGTTGGGTCAGTTGTGGTCTAGTGGTTAGAGAGTTGGACTCGTAGCCAGAAGGTCGCTGGTTCAATTCTCAGTCCCACCAGGAAATGACTGAAGTGCCCTTGAGCAAGACACCTTACCCCTGTTCAGTGATAGCTGTCCACTGCACCCTACTTGTAAGTCGCTTTGGATAAAAGCGTCTGCCAAATGAATAAATGTAAATGTAGATGGAGGATAGCTGAGGAGCGTAAAGAAGGGTATATGCACGCGGGGCGATGACGTACTTTCTCTAAAATGCTGCTCGCTAGTTTACGGGGGTGTGTTTAGAAAAGAAAAGTTAATTTCTCCTGAACCGACAGCACTGTGAGTATTGTTATGTGCCTCTGTGATCATGCCTCCAGTAAGTGCAAAAGTTCACTTTGCTTTTTTTCATATTTGTTGATGTACCTTTTTGGTTGTCAACGTATGGCGAAGTGTTTAAATACTTCTCGTTGTTTATCGTTATCCTATGTGCATCCTGAAGTGAAACGCCATTGTTCCCTACGGCAAGATTTTAGCGGATGGACATCATCGCTTTGTGTCCATATACCCCATTGAATAGACCAGGTTGATTGAGGTGGAATAGAAAAGATTTCATACAGTATCTTCATAGATCACACACGGTGTACAGTGTAGAGTTGTGTAAAGCAGATGTTGTGTATAGAGTTGTGTACAGTTGAGTTATGTCAAGGCAGGTTGTGTACAGTAGAGTTGTGTAGAGCAGATGGTTTGTATAGAGTTGTGTACAGTAGAGTTGTGAAGAGCAGATGGTGTGTATAGAGTTGTGTACAGTAGAGTTGTGTAGAGCTGATGGTGTGTATAAAGTTGTGTACAGTAGAGTTGTGTAGAGCAGATGGTGTATAGAGTTGTGTACAGTAGAGTTGTGTAGAGCTGATGGTGTGTATAGAGTTTTGTACACATTGTAGAGTTGTGTAGAGCAGATGTTGTATAGAGTTGTGGACAGTGTAGAGTTGGGTCGAGCAGATGGTGTATAGAGTTGTGTATAGTGTAGAGTTGTGTTGAGCAGATTGTGTATTGAGTTGTTTATAGTGTAGAGTTGGGTCGAGCAGATTGTGCGTATAAAGTTGTGTACAGTGTAGAGTTGTGTAGAGCAGATGGTGTATAGAGTTGTGTATAGTGTTGAGTTGTGTCGAGCAGATGGTGTATAGAGTTGTGTATAGTGTAGAGTAGGGTTGAGCAGATGGTGTATAGAGTTGTGTATAGTGTAGAGTTGGGTCGAGCAGATGGTGTATAGAGTTGTGTACAGTATAGAGTTGTGTAGAGCAGATGGTGTATAGAGTTGTGTATAGTGTAGAGTTGTGTAGAGCAGATGGTGTATAGACTTGTGTACAGTAGAGTTGTGTAGAGCAGATGGTGTATAGAGTTGTGTATAGTGTAGAGTTGTGTCGAGCAGATGGTGTATAGAGTTGTGTATAGTGTAGAGTTGTGTCGAGCAGATGGTGTATAGAGTTGTGTACAGTAGAGTTGTGTAGAGCTGATGGTGTATAGAGTTGTGTACAGTATAGAGTTGTGTAGAGCAGATGGTGTATAGAGTTGTGTACAGTAGAGTTGTGTAGAGCAGATGTTGTATAGATTGGGAGTGGTGGATGTGCTGTGATGGATGACAGCTGACACTGTAATGACTCTCTGTTTGTTCTCCAGGCCGAGCAGAAAATGATGCTGTCATATAAAACTCAACAGAGCAGGGAAACACAGAGAGACTGAATTGAGTTCAGCTCACTCTAAACCTCAATTAAACTCACATTCATCCACACTCCTTTAAATCACTATTTACATACAATAACAATGAGTTTCCTGTGTGCCTGCACATCTGTGTGTGAGAGAGTTAAATAAAGTCCTGGTCTGATGCGTCACAGCTCAGATTTCTCTCTGATAGATTTATAAATCACCTCCATGTGCTGAAGACATTAAATCCTCCTCTTCTACTCCAGCAGTCTCACGCTCAGCAGGAGACGTCTGTCTGTCTGTCTGTCATTAACATTCTCTGCCCTTCAGCATCATAACTCCTCACTGTGATGTTATGGTAACATCTGCACACAGCCACAACTACACAATTAATCACAGGTAACAATATTTTGCTCATATAAATCCAGATTAACACACAGCAGAGGCTGTAATTAAAGAGACAGTTCACCAAAAATGTCATCATTCTCCTGTCATGTCAACCCTCTTTGAGTTTCTTTCCTCAGCAAAACAGAACAAAAGATATTTTGAAGAATGTCGATCATCAAACAACACTGAACTCGATTGACTTCAATTGTACGAACACCTTTATCAAAATATCTTCTGTTGTGTTCTTGTGAAGACAGACTCATATACAGGTTTACACACACATGAGAGAGAATAAATGATGACAGAACGTTGATTTGTTTATTTTTCAATTTTTCAACTGCTTCTTAAAGTCCGTCCTGTTGACCTTTTCAGTCCTTTTAGCAGATCTATGATTGAGTTGTTTGTGAACCTCGTGTTGTGAGTGACTGTGTGTTATGTGTATATAATCTTCATGAACACAATATCTGTATGTGACGCTGAACTGATGTGATTGGATGAGACGACACAGATGTTAATATCGGCTGTAAACAGAATCTAACACAACCCTCTTTTTTAAGAGTTCTGACTTTATGAGACTATAAAGAACCTGAACAGGATGAGGAGAGTCTACACACACACATACACACACACACACACACACACAGAGACGTGAGGGTTTGTCTAATTTATGAATGTGAAGAGTCTCTGGCTGGTAACACAGGGTGTCTGACAGCTTTGTAGATTCACAGGTGTACATTTCAGAGATTGAGTTCAGTGTGCTCGGTATGTAATATGTAATAATATTTTCTTTTTTATTTAAAAGCAAACACACACAAGCTCATGTTAAATGATATCATGTACACATCATGTATCTTGTTTCTCTGATAAGAACTTCAGTCCTCTGATGATCTCTGGTTGGGGAGAAGTGAAGACCAGAACTCACAGCTCAGGAGGAAGTGTGTGTTGATGTGTGTGTCAGTCTGTGTGTGGAGGGGTGTGTGTATCTGTGTACGTTTTATTTTTGTGTGCATGTGTGTGTGTTCATATGTGTATCTGTGTGTGGAGGGGTGTGTGTATATGTGTATGTTTGTTTTTTGTGTGCATGTGTTCATATGTGTGTCAGTCTGTGTGTGGAGGGGTGTGTGTATATGTGTATGTTTGTTTTTTGTGTGCATGTGTTCATATGTGTGTCAGTCTGTGTGTGGAGGGGTGTGTGTATATGTGTATGTTTGTTTTTTGTGTGCATGTGTTCATATGTGTGTCAGTCTGTGTGTGGAGGGGTGTGTGTATATGTGTATGTTTGTTTTTTGTGTGCATGTGTTCATATGTGTGTCAGTCTGTGTGTGGAGGGGTGTGTGTATATGTGTATGTTTGTTTTTTGTGTGCATGTGTTCATATGTGTGTCAGTCTGTTTGTGGAGGGGTGTGTGTATATGTGTATGTTTGTTTTTTGTGTGCATGTGTTCATATGTGTGTCAGTCTGTGTGTGGAGGGGTGTGTGTATATGTGTATGTTTGTTTTTTGTGTGCATGTGTTTGTGTTCATATGTGTATCTCTCTGTGTTTGGAGGGGTGTGTGTATATGTGTATGTTTGTTTTTTGTGTGCGTGTGTTTGTGTTCATATGTGTATCTGTCTGTGTGTGGACGGGTGTGTGTATATGTGTATGTTTGTTTTTTGTGTGCATGTGTTTGTGTTCATATGTGTATCAGTCTGTGTGTGGAGGGGTGTGTGTATCTGTGTATGTTTTATTTTTGTGTGCATGTGTTTGTGTTCATATGTGTATCTGTCTGTGTGTGGAGGGGTGTGTGTATATGTGTATGTTTGTTTTTTGTGTGCATGTGTTTGTGTTCATATGTGTATCTGTCTGTGTGTGGAGGGGTGTGTGTATATGTGTATGTTTGTTTTTTGTGTGCGTGTGCGTGTGTTTGTGTTCATATGTGTATCTGTCTGTGTGTGGAGGGGTGTGTGTATCTGTGTATGTTTTATTTTTGTGTGCGTGTGTTTGTGTTCATATGTGTGTCAGTCTGTGTGTGGAGGGGTGTGTGTATCTGTGTACGTTTTATTTTTGTGTACATGTGTTTGTGTTGATATGTGTATCTATCTGTGTTTGGAGGGGTGTGTGTATATGTGTATGTTTGTTTTTTGTGTGCATGTGTTCATATGTGTGTCAGTCTGTGTGTGGAGGGGTGTGTGTATATGTGTATGTTTGTTTTTTGTGTGCATGTGTTCATATGTGTGTCAGTCTGTGTGTGGAGGGGTGTGTGTATATGTGTATGTTTGTTTTTTGTGTGCATGTGTTTGTGTTCATATGTGTATCAGTCTGTGTGTGGAGGGGTGTGTGTATCTGTGTATGTTTGTTTTTTATGTGCATGTGTTTGTGTTCATATGTGTATCTGTCTGTGTGTGGAGGGGTGTGTGTATATGTGTATGTTTTATTTTTGTGTGCATGTGTTTGTGTTCATATGTGTATCTGTCTGTGTGTGGAGGGGTGTGTGTATATGTGTATGTTTGTTTTTTGTGTGCATGTGTTTGTGTTCATATGTGTATCTGTCTGTGTGTGGAGGGGTGTGTGTATCTGTGTATGTTTTATTTTTGTGTGCATGTGTTTGTGTTCATATGTGTATCTGTCTGTGTGTGGAGGGGTGTGTGTATATGTGTATGTTTTATTTTTGTGTGCATGTGTTTGTGTTCATATGTGTATCTGTCTGTGTGTGGAGGGGTGTGTGTATATGTGTATGTTTGTTTTTTGTGTGCATGTGTTTGTGTTCATATGTGTATCTGTCTGTGTGTGGAGGGGTGTGTGTATCTGTGTATGTTTGTTTTTTGTGTGCGTGTGTTTGTGTTCATATGTGTATCTGTCTGTGTGTGGAGGGGTGTGTGTATATGTGTATGTTTTATTTTTGTGTGCATGTGTTTGTGTTCATATGTGTATCTGTCTGTGTGTGGAGGGGTGTGTGTATATGTGTATGTTTGTTTTTTGTGTGCATGTGTTTGTGTTCATATGTGTATCTGTCTGTGTGTGGAGGGGTGTGTGTATCTGTGTATGTTTGTTTTTTGTGTGCGTGTGTTTGTGTTCATATGTGTATCTGTCTGTGTGTGGAGGGGTGTGTGTATATGTGTATGTTTTATTTTTGTGTGCATGTGTTTGTGTTCATATGTGTATCTGTCTGTGTGTGGAGGGGTGTGTGTATATGTGTATGTTTGTTTTTTGTGTGCATGTGTTTGTGTTCATATGTGTATCTGTCTGTGTGTGGAGGGGTGTGTGTATATGTGTATGTTTGTTTTTTGTGTGCGTGTGTTTGTGTTCATATGTGTATCTGTCTGTGTGTGGAGGGGTGTGTGTATCTGTGTATGTTTTATTTTTGTGTGCATGTGTTTGTGTTCATATGTGTATCTGTCTGTGTGTGGAGGGGTGTGTGTATCTGTGTATGTTTTATTTTTGTGTGCATGTGTTTGTGTTCATATGTGTATCTGTCTGTGTGTGGAGGGGTGTGTGTATATGTGTATGTTTGTTTTTTGTGTGCGTGTGTTCATATGTGTATCTGTCTGTGTGTGGAGGGGTGTGTGTATCTGTGTATGTTTTATTTTTGTGTGCATGTGTTTGTGTTCATATGTGTATCTGTCTGTGTGTGGAGGGGTGTGTGTATATGTGTATGTTTGTTTTTTGTGTGTTTGTGTTCATATGTGTATCTGTCTGTGTGTGGGGGTGTGTGTATCTGTGTATGTTTTATTTTGTGTGCATGTGTTTGTGTTCATATGTGTATCTGTCTGTGTGTGGAGGGGTGTGTGTATCTGTGTATGTTCGTTTTTTGTGTGCATGTGTTTGTTTTCATATGTGTGTCTGTCTGTGTGTGGAGGGGTGTGTGTATATGTGTATGTTTGTTTTTTGTGTGCGTGTGCGTGTTTTTGTGTTCATATGTGTATCAGTCTGTGTGTGGAGGGGTGTGTGTATCTGTGTATGTTTGTTTTTTGTGTGCATGTGTTCATATGTGTGTCAGTCTGTGTGTGGAGGGGTTTGTGTATCTGTGTATGTTTTATTTTTGTGTGCGTGTGTTTGTGTTCATATGTGTGTCAGTCTGTGTGTGGAGGGGTGTGTGTATCTGTGTATGTTTTATTTTTGTGTGCGTGTGTTTGTGTTCATATGTGTGTCAGTCTGTGTGTGGAGGGGTGTGTGTATCTGTGTATGTTTATTTTTGTGTGCGTGTGTTTGTGTTCATATGTGTGTCAGTCTGTGTGTGGAGGGGTGTGTGTATCTGTGTATGTTTTATTTTTGTGTGCGTGTGTTTGTGTTCATATGTGTGTCAGTCTGTGTGTGGAGGGGTGTGTGTATCTGTGTATGTTTTATTTTTGTGTGCATGTGTTTGTGTTCATATGTGTATCTGTCTGTGTGTGGAGGGGTGTGTGTATCTGTGTATGTTTTATTTTTGTGTGCATGTGTGTGTCTTCATATGTGTATCAGTCTGTGTGTGGAGGGGTGTGTGTATCTGTGTATGTTTTATTTTTGTGTGCGTGTGTTTGTGTTCATATGTGTGTCAGTCTGTGTGTGGAGGGGTGTGTGTATCTGTGTATGTTTTATTTTTGTGTACATGTGTTTGTGTTAATATGTGTATCTGTCTGTGTGTGGAGGGGTGTGTGTATCTGTGTATGTTCGTTTTTTGTGTGCATGTGTTTGTGTTCATATGTGTGTCTGTCTGTGTGTGGAGGGGTGTGTGTATATGTGTATGTTTGTTTTTTGTGTGCGTGTGCGTGTGTTTGTGTTCATATGTGTGTCAGTCTGTGTGTGGAGGGGTGTGTGTATATGTGTATGTTTGTTTTTGTGTGCATGTGTTTGTGTTCAATGTGTATCTGTCTGTGTGTGGGGGGGTGTGTATATGTGTATGTTGTTTTTTTTTGTGTGCATGTGTGTGTCTCATATGTGTATCAGTCTGTGTGTGGAGGGGTGTGTGTATCTGTGTATGTTTTATTTATGTGTGCATGTGTGTGTGTTCATATGTGTGTCAGTCTGTGTGTGGAGGGGTGTGTGTATCTGTGTATGTTTATTTTTGTGTGCGTGTGTTTGTGTTCATATGTGTGTCAGTCTGGTGTGGAGGGGTGTGTGTATCTGTGTATGTTTTATTTTTGTGTGCATGTTGTTGTGTTCATATGTGTATCTGTCTGTGTGTGGAGGGGTGTGTGTATCTGTGTATGTTTTATTTTTGTGTGCATGTCTTCATATGTGTATCAGTCTGTGTGTGGAGGGGTGTGTGTATCTGTGTATGTTTTATTTATGTGTGCATGTCTTCATATGTGTATCAGTCTGTGTGTGGAGGGGTGTGTGTATCTGTGTATGTTTTATTTATGTGTGCATGTCTTCATATGTGTATCAGTCTGTGTGTGGAGGGGTGTGTGTATCTGTGTATGTTTTATTATGTGTGCAGTGTGTGTGGTTCATATGTGTGTCAGTCTGTGTGTGAGGGGGGTGTGTGTATCTGTGTATGTTTATTTTTGTGTGCGTGTGTTGTGTTCATATGTGTGTCAGTCTGTGTGTGGAGGGGTGTGTGTATCTGTGTATGTTTATTTGTGTGCATGTGTTTGTGTTCATATGTGTATCTGTCTGTGTGTGGAGGGGTGTGTGTATCTGTGTATGTTTTATTTTTGTGTGCATGTGTGTGTCTTCATATGTGTATCAGTCTGTGTGTGGAGGGGTGTGTGTATCTGTGTATGTTTTATTTTTGTGTGCGTGTGTTTGTGTTCATATGTGTGTCAGTCTGTGTGTGGAGGGGTGTGTGTATCTGTGTACGTTTTATTTTTGTGTGCATGTGTGTGTCTTCATATGTGTATCAGTCTGTGTGTGGAGGGGTGTGTGTATCTGTGTACGTTTTATTTTTGTGTGCATGTGTGTGTGTTCATATGTGTATCTGTCTGTGTGTGGAGGGGTGTGTGTATCTGTGTATGTTTGTTTTTTGTGTGCATGTGTTTGTGTTCATATGTGTATCTGTCTGTGTGTGGAGGGGTGTGTGTATATGTGTATGTTGTTTTTTGTGTGCATGTGTTTGTGTTCATATGTGTATCTGTCTGTGTGTGAGGGGGTGTGTGTATATGTGTATGTTTGTTTTGTGTGCGTGTGTTGTGTTCATATGTGTATCTGTCTGTGTGTGGGGGGGGTGTGTGTGTATTGTGTATGTTTTTTTTTGTGGCATGTGTGTTCTTATGTGTATCAGTCTGTGTGTGGAGGGGTGTGTGTATCTGTGTATGTTTTATTTTTGTGTGCGTGTGTTTGTGTTCATATGTGTGTCAGTCTGTGTGTGGAGGGGTGTGTGTGTATCTGTGTACGTTTATTTTTTGTGCATGTGTTTGTGTTCATATGTGGTCAGTCTGTGTGTGGAGGGTGTGTGTATCTGTGTACGTTTTTATTTTGTGTGCATGTGTTTGTGTTCATATGTGTATCTATCTGTGTGGAGGGGGGTGTGTATATGTGTATGTTTGTTTTTTGTGTGCTGTGTTCATATGTGTGTCAGTCTGTGTGTGGAGGGGTGTGTGTATATGTGTATGTTTGTTTTTTGTGTGCATGTGTTGTGTTCATATGTGTATCTGTCTGTGTGTGGAGGGGTGTGTGTATATGTGTATGTTTGTTTTTGTGTGGTGTGTGTGTTTCATATGTGTTCTGTCTGCGTGTGGAGGGGGAGGGGTGTGTGTATTGTATGTTTGTTTTTTGTGTGCATGTGTTTGTGTTCATATGTGTATCTGTCTGTGTGTGGAGGGGTGTGTGTATATGTGTATGTTTGTTTTTTGTGTGCGTGTGCGTGTGTTTGTGTTCATATGTGTGTCAGTCTGTGTGTGGAGGGGTGTGTGTATATGTGTATGTTTGTTTTTTGTGTGCGTGTGCGTGTGTTTGTGTTCATATGTGTGTCAGTCTGTGTGTGGAGGGGTGTGTGTATATGTGTATGTTTGTTTTTTGTGTGCATGTGTTTGTGTTCATATGTGTATCTGTCTGTGTGTGGAGGGGTGTGTGTATAGTGTATGTTGTTTTTTTGTGTGCATGTGTTTGTGTTCATATGTGTATCTGTCTGTGTGTGGAGGGGTGTGTGTATATGTGTATGTTTTATTTTTGTGTGCATGTGTGTGTTCATATGTGTGTCTGTCTGTGGTGGAGGGGTGTGTGTATCTGTGTATGTTTTATTTTTGTGTGCATGTGTTCATATGTGTATCTATCTGTGTGTGGAGGGGTGTGTGTATATGTGTATGTTTGTTTTTTGTGTGCATGTGTTTGTGTTCTTATGTGTATCTGTCTGTGTGTGGAGGGGTGTGTGTATCTGTGTATGTTTTATTTTTGTGTGCATGTGTTTGTGTTCATATGTGTATCTGTCTGTGTGTGGACGGGTGTGTGTATCTGTGTATGTTTTATTTTTGTGTGCATGTGTGTGTGTTCATATGTGTATCTATCTGTGTGTGGAGGGGGTGTGTATATGTGTATGTTTGTTTTTGTGTGCATGTGTTGTGTTCTTATGTGTATCTGTCTGTGTGTGGAGGGGTGTGTGTGTGTGTATGTTTTATTTTTGTGTGCATGTGTTTGTGTTCATATGTGTATCTGTCTGTGTGGAGGGGTGTGTGTATATGTGTATGTTTGTTTTTTGTGTGCATGTGTTTGTGTTCATATGTTATCTGTCTGTGTGTGGAGGGGTGTGTGTATCTGTGTATGTTCGTTTTTTGTGTGCATGTGTGTGTGTTCATATGTGTATCAGTCTGTGTGTGGAGGGGTGTGTGTATATGTGTATGTTTTTTTTGTGTGCATGTGTGTGTCTTCATATGTGTATCTGTCTGTGTCTGTGGAGGGGTGTGTGTATATGTGTATGTTTGTTTTTTGTGTGCATGTGTTTGTGTTCATATGTGTATCAGTCCGTGTGTGGAGGGGTGTGTGTATATGTGTATGTTTTATTTTTGTGTGCATGTGTATGTCTTCATATGTGTATCTGTCTGTGTGTGGAGGGGTGTGTGTATCTGTGTATGTTTTATTTTTGTGTGCATGTGTGTGTCTTCATATGTGTATCTGTCTTTGTGTGGAGGGGTGTGTGTGTGTGCACCTGCTTGTGTTCATATGTGTATCTGTCTTTGTGTGGAGGGGTGTGTGTGTGTTTGTGTGTGTGTGCACCTGCTTGTGTTCATATGTGTGTCTGTCTGTGTGTGGAGGGGTGTGTGTATCTGTGTATGTTTTATTTTTGTGTGCACCTGCTTGTGTTCATATGTGTATCTGTCTGTGTGTGGAGGGGTGTGTGTATCTGTGTATGTTTGTCTGCATGTGTGCGCGTATGTGTGTAGGTGTGTGTGCGTACGTGTGCATGTGTGTGTCTGCGTTTGTTTATGTGTGGGGGGTGTGTCTGTGTGTGTTTGTTTGTGTGTGTGGGTGTGTGTCTGTGCAGGTGCGTGTGTTTGTGTGTGTTTGTTTGTTTGTATTTGGGTGTGTGTGGGTGTGTGTCTGTGCAGGTGCGTGTGTTTGTGTGTGTTTGTTTGTTTGTATTTGTGTGTGTGTGTGTGTGTGTGTGTGTTCTGTGCAGGTGCGTGTGTTTGTGTGTGTTTTTTTGTGCACCCAAAAGAGACAAAAGAAGTGTTTGTTTGACTAGTGTTGTGTGACATACTGACTGACTCCTAGACAAGTGTCAAATGAGATTGTGTGTATGTGGGTGTGCGCACGCATGTGTGTGTGTGTGTGTGTGTCTGTGTGTTGTGCATGGAAGGGTTGGAGTAAAGCCAGAGGCCGAGAGAGAAAAGCATTCTGAGCTTATCAGAGTCAACACATTGCCTCCACACACACACACACTTCACAAAGTACACCAACAACATCTACTTTCCAGTGAATGTCGTGATGTTAAATGTTTTATCTTCTTTTGCTCATTTGTGTGGGAATTCTCTGATATCTTCTGTCATTTGTGAATTACGAGTCTGTTTCCCCAGCTAATTTTTTAACAGACCAGCGGTCTTTGATCTTTGACCTTTCACCTCTTCTCTTCCTAATTCTGTGTCCGTCCCACCAGACTCCCGTCTGAGAGTCTGTGAGGTTTAGAATCACAGCGTCTTTCACACTCATCTCATCTTTCTCATCTTCCTGTCGGTCAAGATGTCTGTATGGCAGCTGAAGTGGACGTGAACACATGAGACGGGAGGAGTGTGAGTGTTTATGGGATGGATTTATTAGTGAAGAAAGTGTGTGAGTTTGGCAGGAGAGAGAGATGGAGAGATAAATGAAGAGAGGGATTTATGGACGGACAGATCTGGAGAGCTGAATCCTCAAGTCTTTAAGCTCCATTAGAGGAGATTTAGATTCACTGAAATGAACTGAAGGGTACTGGAAGGAGAACACAGACACACACACACACGCACACAAACACACACACAAACCAAAACTCACACAAACCAACACGCACAAAAACCAACAAACCAACACACACAAACCAACAAACGCACACACACAAACCAACGCACACACCAGCACACACCAACACACAAACTAACACACGTAAACCAACACACACACACAAACTAACACACGTAAACCAACACACACACACAAACCAACACACACACAAACCAACACATGCATACCAACACACACACACGCACACTCACACACAAACCAACACATGCATACCAACACACACGCACACACACACGCACACAAACCAACACATGCATACCAACATGCACGCACACACACACACACACACACAAACCAACATACACACTCACACACAAACCAACGCGCGCACAAAAACACACACACACAAACCAACACACATACAAACCAACGCAAACGCACACAAACCAACACACACACGCACACACATACCAAACGAACGCACACACACGCAAACCAACACACACGCACTCTTCCGTCTGTTATCAGCTCAGAGTTGTTGTTATAGAAATATATTATTTTATTTATATTGCAAAAAATTCTGTCTAAACCTGTACGTGAGCCTTTCTTCAGTGGAAAACAGAAGAGCATATTTCAAGAAATGTCTCAGAGGTTTTGTGTTCGTACATAGGAAATCAATGGAGTTCGCTGTTGTTTGACGATCAACATTCTTCTAAATATCTTCTGTCGTGTTCTGATGAACTCATGACGTGAGGATGACGAATGAAGAAAATGATTTTTGTGTGAACTGATACTTTAAGGAGATCAAAACGTTCACAGATGGATGAATCTTTGAATCAAACTCTTCAGAGAATTATGCTTTTATTATTTAAAATCAGGAAAATGATTTTAATGCTTTAAGACTCAACTGATGTGTAGAGAAATCTGAGATTCATGTTTTGAGCACATTCTTCGTTTGGTCTGAAAGGAATCTGACCGTATTGAGAGAGAAATGTGAGATGCAGACGGCTGGAAAATCACTTACATGTATATGAACTGTATGCGTGGGTGGGTGAGGGGTTCCGGCGTCTGTTTTCTCTCTCATGTCGAGTCGCAGCGTCTGCGTGCATGTGTGTGCGTGTGTGTGAGAGAGGGTCTCATTGAGAACTTCTGGAGGCGATGAAAGCAAAGTTCAGATGTCACGCTGGACATCTCTCAAATCAAATCCAGATTTGACGGTCGTGTCTGTTGAAGACAGAAAGTTTGTCGGACCGCTTCGCTGTCAGTGTGTCCCAGGGCACGGCTGGAAATAAGGGCAGATGAGGCTGTTCCAGGATCAGTTCTAACAGGATTTCATCTCCCAGAAGCTGAGCGGGTGTGTGATGGACGGAGTCGTAGACGTGAAGGAAACCCGGCAGCTCCGGCTCGACATTTCTCATTGTCTTCTCACCACAGGCGAGCCCGTTTCACTCCAATTAAACCCGCAGCAGACACACCAACTTCAGTCCTTTCACCAGATGGCCAATCTTGTGAAAAACACGTCTCACCCCAGAGCATTGTGGGAAATAATATTTTGCATGAAGACATTTTTTTGCTACTGTGAAAGAACATTTCGAATATTCTGTTTTACCATATATTTTTGGATTAATGATGTTTATCTGAACATAATGTTTTTTGTTTGTTTTTGTTGCGAGGTTTATAAGTTAATATTTATGAAGGTTTAGTCCTGACAGTAATGGATGAACTGATGAACACACGGATACACAAACACCACACAATCTGTGTACAGACACGCACAGCTAAGTGCTTGTGAATATTCTACACACACACACACACAGAGTGAGACTCGGGCAGTGTTGGGCAGTTATCTCTGGGTCACACATTCATCCTGTCCTATTACGATGGACATTGCAGTGAAATAGGCCAATACATCATTGTCACACACAGAGAGAGAGAGAGAGAGAGAGAGAGAGACAGAGAGAGAGAGAGAAAGAGAGGATACAGTAGGTGCTAATACAAAGGTACTGGTTTCAACAAAAGCTAGACCACTACCTGTTGAGAGAAAGGGTTAGTGTATTATTATTATTTTTTTTCATTTGTCTGTCAAGTATTTTACACAGGAGATGGGTTTTAAGTCGTTTTTTGAATGTTGTGAGAGATGTGGTTGACCGGACCGAGTTAGGAAGAAAGTTCCACCATGAAGGAGTTGTGAATGAGAATGAACAGGAAAGAGATTTACTACCTTTATAAGAAGAAAAAACAAGACGCCGCTGGTTTGCTGACCGCAGGGACCTTGATGAGGTGTAGCTGTGCAGGAGGGTGTGAAAGTATGCCGGTGCAGATCCAGTGATGGTCCTGTAGGCAGCATTAGTGACTTGAATCTGATACGGGCTTCAACCAGTAGCCAGTGGAGAGAGATAAAAAGGGGTCAGATGAGCCGTTTTGGGCTGTTGGAAGACGAGGCGTGATGCTGCGTTCTGAACCAGCTGGAGTGGTTTGATAGCCTTTGCAGGAAGACCATTAAGGAGAGCATTGCAGTTGTCCAACCTTGAGATTATCAGGGCCTGGACAAGGAGTTGTGCCGCATGCTCAGTGAGATCGGCTCTTTTGTCTTGGTGATGTGTTCATTGAAGGACAGCTCTTCATCA
>CM017917.1:2095125-2106420 GCA_008369825.1 Triplophysa tibetana | reverse complement strand
GAGAGAGAGAGAGAGAGAGAGAGACTGAGAGAGAGAAAGACAGAGAGAAAGAGAGGGAGAGGTAAACATCAGCGATGCATCAAAGAGGAAAACCAAACTAATTTATTTTTCATCTTTTGGTTTTTCCCATTCAATTATGTGTTTGCTGTCACCACACAGAGTGATTCTCAGTCCAGTGAGTTTGATGAAAAGATTGGGCTTTAAAAACATACGGCCAAATATCAATGTTCTGTCTTTTGCCATCTTTATACAGCCACAAAACACCACCTGACAGAAAAAAACTGATAAAAATACTGCAGTGTAGAATGCAGTGAACTCAAGTAACATTTCTAGATTCAATATTCAACATATTTGCAATTACGTTTGAACCTTAATTTACAGTAAAGATCGAGGTACACTACAGTATGAACTACACTGTTCAAATTAGCGGTAATTTGGCAGCGGTTTTGCCAGAAATGTATTGTAGATTCAATCTACAATTTTGTTTAAGTCATAAACTTACCTAGTTTATATATTTTTCTATCAAAAAACAAGACTAAATATCTTGGGTCACTTTTCTTGTTTTGTAAATGTATCGTAATTTAAGAAGTTTTATATATTTTTACAGGAAACAAGAGAACGATGCTTAGGAAGTATCTCATTTTTTGCAGTGTTGCCGTGGTAATGCCAGTCTCTTCTTGATCTATTTGAATTTTAAATTCAGTAATTGAAAACAGTACTAATTGAAAAGTAATATTAAGTAGTAATTTCATAGTTATAGTTTTACAGTAATTTACTGGGAAACCTGCTGCAAAACTACAGCAAAGTTTTATAGTGTACAGTCAATCTATCTGCTGTAGTTTATACTACAGAATTAGATTATTTTAGTGTAGTATGTTTGTAGTAGTTACGGGAATATAAGTATACTACATTTTAACATGTTTCACTATGCTAAGTATACTACCGTATTAAATTCTACGGTAAGAGTTATTTACTCATGTAAGGTATATGTACTACAGTTTACTATACTAAACGCTATAGTATACGACAGGATTTATTTCTCTTGGGAACATTTAAAAAAGTATTGAATGTAGTCAAAGTATTGACTATAGTAAACTATTATTTATGTACAGTTTTACCTTTTTCCAGAATTACAACGTTTTATAGTTGACTCTGGTATTTTACAATGTATAGTTATTAACTACAGTAATTATACTTAAGTGTAGTCAGTATAGTATACTGCAGACTTATAAACAAATGTAAAGTACATTACATTTAGTCATTTAGCAGACGCTTACATCCAAAGTGACCTACAGATGAGGAAAAACATGGTATAGTATAGTAAAGTATAAACTGCATACTTAGAAACAAATATATACTATAATGCACTGTAAGACACTTAAGATAAAAGTGTCTCCCAAAGGCATGTATGTAAATACACAGTGTTTTTATTTGTGTTGAGTTTAAAGACTGTCAGAAAGGTCAAGCAGACCGTGTTTTAAAGGGACACTTCACCCCAAAATGATAATTCTGTCTTCATATAATCAACCTCAGGTCGTTACAAACCTGAATAAATGTATATTGGGTGATGTGTCCCTATAAAGGAGAAGTTCACTTCAAAATGTGCCCCCATTGGCTTATACAAATGACTATGGAAAGTGAATGGGGTCAAATTTTTTAAGTGAACTACTCCTTTAACCTGGAGATAAAACAATAAGAACCGAACGTCTTATATCTTTTTAACTTTAAATTCCTCTTTGATGTTTTTAACACAGGTCTGTAGGTTGTGCTGGTTTTCAGTTTGTGGGTCATCACAGTTTCAGACGTTTGAGGTAATATGAGTTGAATGAGTTCTGCTTCTTTCTCATTTTCTGCTCGACGGTCACGTTGTTCAAGACTCTTTTTCTCAGTACAGACTGTGAGAAATCCATCACCTGTTAAAATATCTGAGACCAGACCGTTCACTTTAACTTCCCAAAAATTTTCCAGATTTAATTGCTTCCACGCACACACGCAAGCACACACACACGGGCACACACACACACACATACATGCACACACACATGCGCACACACACACATGCACACAGACGTTACCAAACACACATGCAGACACGCAAACACACGCACACACGCATGCCTAGTTGCAAACACACATACACATACGTGCACACACAAACGCGCACACACAAACGCTGACATGCACGGACTCACACACACACATACATGCACACACACAGGTACACACAAATGCACACACGCTCACATGGACGCACACACACACATGGCAAACACACACGCTGAAACAAACGCACGCATACACACGCTCACACACATACGCACACACGCAAACATATGTACATCCGCGCCCATACACAAATGCACACACGCGCACACACAACCCAAATAAAAAACACATATGCGAACATACACGCACGCACACTCACGCACACAAACGCACACAAACACACATACACGTGAACACTCATGCCATCACACACATATGCACACACGCCCACGCTCACAGGGGTACACAAAGACTTACACAAACATACACACGTGCACACATACGCACATACGCACACGCACACACACACACACACACAAACATGCACACATACGCACACACGCACGGGTACAAACACACTTACACAAACGCTCACACACACATACACACGTGCAAACATACGCACACACGCACGGGTACACACACACTTACACAAACGCACACACCACACACACACGTGCACACATACGCACACACACACAGTGGACTAGTTGAATAAAATGGATCATGTAAATGATTGTGTGGATATAGAGTCTCAGCGGTGTGTGTGTGTGTATGAGTGATGGTGTTGTAAAAATCTCACACGAGCTGAAGAGAATTAAACACACCTGCTTGTCCTCATATTTCTTCTTTATTGAGCTTGTTTTCTTCTGGAATAATCAATGTGCTCGGGACCAAAATGAAGCATAAAATCTGCTTTCTCTCTCAATCAGACATCATGAAAGATGTTGGAGTAGATTTGTGCTTTGAGAAATATACATTAAATGTGTTTCTCTCCTCCGGTTTATAGACGGATAATCTCATCATCACATCAGCATCAGTCTCCAGACGCCTAACAAACAGTTGACAGGTCAGTGGAATCACATATCTAATAAACATGTGTTTTTTCAGACATTAAGAGACATGAATTACAGTGTTTATAGACGCGACACAAAGCTGAATAAACCCTCTCGCAGGAGAATGTTAATTCTCAGGTGTTGATCTTTCATAGCTCAGGAAATATGATGACTTCTCTTTTGTGTTTCATATTAGTATCTGCATGTTGATGTTTCTTCCCAACTTTCTTTAAAAAAGTGAAATGAGAGTGTAAACACATGAAGAGTCTGGAGGTGTGAATGAATGAAGACAGTAGAGCTGAAATCATCTGGATTAGAGTAAATGTGATGAGAAATGTTTGAGTTGATATTGAGATCTTCAATAATATTGACTTTGGATTGCAGAAGAGACGAATCTGAGCTCAGTTTGACACATGTTATGTTAAATGTGTGTGTGCTGTTTGGCATGTAACTCAATTGGTAGATAATTATACACCCAATGATCAGTGGAGCACACAGCATTCACATCTATTCAGTGAGCTTTACTTTACACTTCTGCGCAGACACACACACACGTGCATCAAACTCACACAGGCACACATGCATCACAAACGCATCACACTCACACACACACACGCAACACACACACAGGCACACACACAGACACATATGCATCACACTTACGCACACACACATACAAACATATGCACATCACACTCACATAGGCACATGCATCCATCAGAAACACACATTCACACACACCCATCACAAACGCATCACACACACACATGCATCACAATTACGCACACACACTAACACGCACACAGTCACACACACACATACATGCAACACACACACTTACTACACACATGCACATCACACTCACATGCACACACATGCATCAGACACACAGGCACGCATCACACACACACACACACATGTATCACAAGCGCATCACACACACACAGGCACACACAGACACACATGCATCACACCTAAGCACACACACTAACATGCTAACACACATACACGCAACACACACACTTACCACACACATGCACATCACACTCAAATAGGCACACACATGCATCAGTCATACACGCATGCATCACACACACACACACACACACACACACACACACACATGCATCCCACACTTACGCACACACACTAACACACACATGCTCACACACGCAAACACTCACACTCACACATACACGCAACACGCATCACACACATGCACATTACACTCACACAGGCACAAACACACACAGACACACATGCATCACTCTCACATACACATGCATCACACAAATCACAAACACAGACGCATCGCACACACACGCAAACACTTACACATGCAACACACACACACCGACACACATGCATCACACTCACACACGCACATGCTCTCACGCTCTCACGCACACACACACACTGTCACTCACAGTACAGACTGCTGCTGGTAAGATGACATGAATAAAACACAAGCTGTTCATCTGTCTGACTGTCTGTCCATCTGTCACACTCTGTCTGTCTGATTGTAAACTTGAAGTTAGTTCTGGTTCAGTGATGCTATATAGTTGGTTTGATTCTGATCTCAGATCAGTTCAATGCAGAAGCATCAGGTCTGATCTCAGAGTGCCTGTTTGTGTTTTTGGGCCAGGATTCATTATTTTTACACCTTAAACAGAGCTGTCTAGCTTACATGTTGTTCAATGCATCATTAGAATTGCAAATCTGTGGCCCGTGCACACACTCACACACACGCTGAGCGTCCAGCGAAACTCAGTTTGTCTCTCAGCCATAGAAGCAACATCTGGGCTTGATGCCAGTAGAGCCGAGCTCACGCTACGAGACACTCTTTCATTTCAAGTCAGCGACAGAAAGGCCCAGAACACAGTCAGATCACAGCTCGTGTCCCACACTGATGCTGTTCTAGTGTGCACACGATGAGACCAGAGCGCCACAGATGCTAGGGCACATTCTCATACGGCTTGACATCTTGACAAACAGTTGACTAACTGTAGATTCATGTGGAAGTGAATCGAGTGAATCATGATCAAGCTGAGTTACCTCAAAATAACATGTGTTTAAAAATTGCAGAAATGAAAGTGTGGGAACAAAAGATTCATTCTATCTAAAAGCAAATGCTCACCCAGACCTGCCTGAAACACCTGGTGTAACCACACCCCCACAAATCTACATCAGTTGGTGGTCTGATTTGACTGAGACCACCCAAATGTATATGCAAAAGGGGGGTGTACCTGTCACTACAATTGTCGCGAGCACGTACGTGCATGTGTGTATGTGTCTCTCTCTTCATTTCTGTCTCTTCACACTGATTTACTCTTGATCCACACACACACACTCTTCTCCTCTCTCTCTCTCTCTTTTTCTCTCTCTCTTTCTCTCTCTTTCTTTCTAGGATGCAGTTTTGCTCTTAAATGTGATTTCAGAAGCTGTGTTAAATGTCCCCACATGAACACATAAAGTATTGAAACAGACAGTCAGTGTTGATATTAGTCTTTGTTTTGTTTGTGTTTTATTTGACTTGTGAGCTTGTTTAAATAACGATTGAAAGATATTTATATGCAAGTCCATTTTAACATATTTTATTAGTTTTATTTGATAATTTTCGTAAGTACCTCATTTTAATTCCAGATGATTATTACGTAGTTGTTGTTGTGTTCTTGTGTGCACATACTCAGACACAATATATCTGATAAATTATGCGATGTAAATCGCTTCGGATAAAAGCGTCTGCCAAATGCATAAATGTAAAGGTCTCTTGTTTTATGTGACATTAAAACTGAATATTTGTCTGTGGTGGTTAAGCACAGCAGCTGGCGGAGGTGGAGCTCATGTCTGATCAGTTTTTAGTCTTTTTTTTTGTGAAGAGATGATTGACACAACAGTGCAGGTGTGTGTGTGTGTTCATGTGTCACGTGACCTTGTTAAAACTGTAATATTTCACATGTTAACAAGCAGCAACAGTCCGTTTACTGATGAATTCATGCGTCGCGTCATGATGTTTGATGATTTACTGGCTTTACACCCAATGAATTAAAAAAGACAGAGAAAGAGAGAGAGAGAGAGATTTCTGTGTGTGTCAGAGTGTGTGTTTCTACTTTGGTCGTGTTGCTGCCACAGTGATTTCCCATTTCAGGGTTACTAGGGAGTCTGATACTGAGATAAAACACACACACACAATCTCAGTATCAGACTCCCTAGTAACCCTGAAATGGGAAATCACATGTTCCCTACATGAGGTTTAAAAGGGTAAATTATTCTTTCGACCCCCTTCCATCACTCTCAAATTACCCCTTTAACCCCTGCTGATACCCCACAACACAAACACACACACACGCAGACACACACACACACACACACACACACACTGCACTGGTCTAGATGTCTCCTTATACAGCATGTTCCTTTAAATAGTTATAGCGCAAGTATGTAAAGTGCAGTTCATTACATAAATAGACAGGGGACATACAGATGGATAAATTAGGGCCATATCATTTTTAGTCTTTCCCTAAGTAGTTTTTTTTTTTTGTCGTTTTAATTGTTCTGTAATGTTTTGCTATACAATAATAAATATATTTGTCCATAAAAAACTGTTACTTTAGTATTTATAAAAGGGGTGCACTGAAACCTACATTTGAGCCGATAACCGATAATTCTTAAACATTGGAAGCCGATAACCAATATATAGCCGATATACACTCTCTTAATATTCATATTAAATTCCCAAAGACTGAAAGAAAAGGCAAAACTGGACGACTACTTTTATTTGAAAACATTGACTGCAGAAAACAGGTGACCATTAGTTCTCTTTTTACCTTGAAAATCATGATCCAAGCCTACCTTAAACTAGTTGACGATTCTTTATCCTTCAAACTTTTCTTAATAGATAAATGATAGATATTCTTCCAGAGAAACCCAGAAAAGTGTTCTTAATAACCACGAGTCTATCAGGTCTCCAGACAGAAAGCATTCAGCAGTCTCAATCAAACAATCTCAATTTACACATTCATAAATACTGTATCTACTCACTATACCTACATCAACAATGTTTTGATAATAGCAGTAAGAGAACGATCACGACAGACGGACAGTTCTGTATTTTAACTGTGAGCTTAAGAAGTTTAACCTGACGAAATGATTTATATTTAATCTGCTATAATATATCGCCGAAATTTTATTATATGGACGATAATTTATGGTGTATCTCTAACTTATAATGTAATAAATATAATTATAGTTCTTAGATACTGCAGTTTTGTTAAACCTTACTATAGTAAATATTAAAGTATAGTATAGTGTTTACTACAGTTTATACATTTAAGGGATGCATCGATAACAGTATGTACTCGTACTCGTAAAAATCCACTGATACCAAAGACCGTTACCTCTGACAGAACTGACAGAAGTATGTTGTGAAATTTGCTTCGAAAGTTTGTGATAAGCACTTGTTATTGTTTATTTTTCATAATGTGTTTAAGGTTGCGTTGTTTGTAGTTGAGAAATGATTATATGTTTATTGGTCTGTGTTGTGTTAAGGTTCAGGCATCCGTATTTTTTTTCATCTGGTTCAAACTAAGCAGTCTTTATTTTGGTGGGTCGTCGCAAAGTGTTCAGTGTGTTTGACGGTGGCTTCACTCAAACAGTGAAACGCTTGAAAAATAAATGTCACGCTTGTCACATGTTAAAGTGTGCAACTCATTCACTCATAGACACGCAGAACAAGCCGATGACATATTTAAATTGTAGAATTCCACTTACTTGATTCCTTCCACGGTTTTCCACATCACACAGATCACAGGGCCAAAGATAGATGGACTTAATGCGGGCTGAAAACATGTTTTAATCGCAAAAGCAAAATATAAACGAAAAATAAATTTCGGTGCGCCGTTAGTTAACTTTGAGCTCGAACAAGCACAACGACAAACAAACTTCACACAAACAAGCGGCTCTGTCTAATGCACGTTTAAAACTGTGTGTCGCGCGCGTGCTGCACGATTACATTCATTATTATTTTATTATGTTTAATATCATTTTATTGTATCAATTCATTACATCAAATTGTATTCAAATGTATTCGTGATGAACGGCCTCAGTCAAGCTGGCTGATATTCATATAATGATCTTTTTACCTTCATATTGAATGAAACACAAACAGAGTCAAATCTGTGTTGTATTGCGAGTGAAGTTCAGTATTCTGTTCATTATATAGGCAATAAGTCACAGAGACACAAAAACCGTGAACGCACAATAAATCACTTTTATTCATGAATACAAAGCCAAACTGAAACAACCTGTAGTCTTCCTTCCAACTATAAACTTAAGATGTGAAAGATAATAATCAGTAAATATTAATGTTCTGCCTGAGCATACGGCCGTTGTCTCCGGAGAAAAATAACACGCTAGTTGAGACTCAATCAAAGTGTCGTATCACCGCTTTCAAATTGATTTCATATTTATTTACAGTTAGAACGGCCAGACCGGCTGATTTACTCGTCTTTCATCCGTGTTATATGATGTGTAGAATTTAATCAAACTCTGAATGAGAGATAGTTCACGAGCTGTCAGAAGACCAGATGTTCCACCATCCACCTTCTCAACTCTGTCCATCATGTGGATGAATGAAGAGATGAAAAGAAAGAGAGCGAGAGAGAGAAAACTGGCAGTAAAACAGCTGAACGTTATTGTAAAGCAGACCACGTTCACACTGCAGCTAAATACGGGTGTCACTTCTCTTCTGAGAATCGAATTCTGTTCACAAACACGTCAGCTGTTTACATTAAGTGTACAAGACTACATGTTTCTCTTCTTCTTTACTGATCCCTATTTTCATCAGCCCTGAAAATCGTTCATTAGTTTGTTCGTTCATTTTTTCATCTGTTGAGGAACTGTCCAGATAAGCGGTTAGAACTGTCAAAAGTTGTTGAAGTTATCAAGAAACATTTTAGGCCATAAATATATATAAACTTGTTAGATGGTTGTTGTTTTTTTTTATACATTTTCTGTGATTTTTCCCTGTTTAATGTCAGAAACGGTAATATTGAAGAATTGTAAAGTTTTCTCACAATTCTTTTCATATGTTTAAAAAATATGGTCAAAGATTGTTAATGTACAAGAAAAACAGCAGAGAAATGTAATTTAACAGAGAATATTTTTACGGTTTATTTCTGGTGCCTGGAAATTGCACGTTTTCTTTACAGGATTTTTTTACAGTTTGTTCCTAAAATATGGTAATATACAGATTTGCTTCTTTTATTTTTCGTGTATAATGACAAAACAGTAATTTTACAGAATTATACTAGATATGGTCAAAAATATAAACTTGTAAAATGTACAAGAAAAACGGAAGGGACATGTAATTTTACAGAGACTTTTTGATTCTTTTTTCGGTTTATTTCTGATGTCAGAAAATATATTTTCTTTTCTTCACAGCTTATTTTTGAAAATATATCAGAAAAGACAATTTACAAGATCAACTAAACAATATAATTTTACAGGAAAACTGTTAATTAGCAATAGCTTGCATGTTCTTGTCAAGTGTTGTTTATTATCGATCTACATGTTAGGTCAGAGGTCAGAAGTCATGGATGTTGTTCGACAGCTGAATGTTGTGTTCAAAATGTTGTTTCACATTCCTTAGCTTAAATCATCTGATCTCACGGTCCACCACCTGAATAACCAGCTAAATATTAGTGGACTGAAGTACAGGATCGTCTGATTTAAGAGAAGTAAGTCAAAGGTCTTTCTTCAGTCATTGAAGTGTGTGTTGTGTGTACAGTAGTTGTGTAGTAGAGGATTACGCAGGCTCCTAATGTCATTCTTTATCACATCCGGCTAGAATAATATTCACGCTGCGGCTAAACGAAACAATCAAGACTTACATAACTTCATTACTACACTCCTGAGATTACATCACACTGATGATCACACACACAATCTCTCTCTCATTTTACACACACTTAGACACAAACACGCATGCACACAACGCTTAGTGACACACTCACACACACACTCAGGATTATTGAAGTGGCTTTTATATCTGATGGCTGTTTTCAGTGTTAATGGTCCCTCATTATGATAGAGTGATACTAGAGAGAGAGAGAGAGTGTGTGTGTGTGTGTGTGTGTAAGTGTGTGTGTAGAACTCTTTGTTTCGACAGCGGTCTCATTTATTGGTGCACTCTCATCTGAATGACTTATTTACACCAGCACACAGATTCTGTGACTCATACAGGAATCAACATCTACACCATTCACAAATCAGTTCAGCCCGTCACATCACCACTAACTAGTTCACCAATCACTCGCTCTGATGTTTCTTTACATGAACATCATTTCTTACTGGCTGCATTTTCTGTTTTCTTATGGAAAACACTGATTGCTTTTTTCTCTGCAGTGTTCTGGAAAATGAGCTTTTGGTCACAATTCTAAGGTATAGATACGATGGTGGTGTTCCTGTTGCGCTAGCTTCCCTGTAGCTCAACGCTAGCAACGTCAAGGTCAAGGGTTCGATCCAGGGGATTGCACATATGCAGTTGTGTATTTTAACGTAGTATAAGTCGCTTTGAAAATGCATATTAAAACATCAACATCAACCCAGAACTGATTCACTGGACATCTGATTCACTTTAAATCTGATTCACTGGACGTTTGATTCACTTGAAATCTGATTCACTTTAAATTAGATTCGCTGGACATCAGATTCACTGGCCAGCTGATAAACTGCATGACTTATTCACTTTGCGTCTGATTCACTGGACGTCTGATTCACTTTAAATCTGTTTCACTTCAATAACATTCACTGGACATCTGATTTACTGGCCGGCTGATTACCTGGAAGGCTGATTCACTGCATTGCTGATTCACTTGAAATATGATTCACTTTACATTTAATTCACTGGAATTCTGAATCACTTGAAATCTGATTCTCTTTAAATTAGATTCACTGGACATCTGATTCACTGCACTGCTGATTCACTTGAAATATGATTCACTTTACATTTGATTCACTGGCCGGCTGATTCACTGGTCTATTTTTTCCCTGGATGTCTGAACACGTCTTTATCACTTAAAGACTGACTCACAGGATGTCTGACTGAGATGAACACACGTATTGTACATGTGTGTGTGTGTGTGTGTGTGTGTGTTGTTGCCAATGCACTTTGCCAGTCAAATCAAACAGACAC
>CM017917.1:2085125-2092625 GCA_008369825.1 Triplophysa tibetana | reverse complement strand
TGAGTGAGTGAGTGAGTGATGAGTGAGTGGTGAGTGAGTGAGTGAGTGAGTGAGTGAGTGAGTGAGTGAGTGAGTGTGTGAGTGAGTGAGTGAGTGAGTGAGTGAGTGTGTGAGTGAGTGAGTGAGTGAGTGAGTGAGTGAGTGAGGTGTTGTGGTGAGTGTGTGGTGAGTGAGTGAGTGAGTGAGTGAGTGAGTGAGTGTGTGAGTGAGTGAGTGAGTGAGTGTGTGAGTGAGTGAGTGAGTGAGTGTGTGAGTGAGGAGTGAGTGAGTGAGTGAGTGTGTGAGTGAGTGGAGTGAGTGAGTGAGTGAGTGAGTGAGTGAGTGAGTGAGTGAGTGTGTGAGTGAGTGGTGAGTGATGTGTGAGTGAGTGAGTGAGTGAGTGTGTGAGTGAGTGAGTGGTGAGTGTGTGAGTGAGTGAGTGAGTGAGTGTGTGAGTGATGAGTGAGTGAGTGTGGTGAGTGGTGAGTGAGTGATGAGTGAGTGATGTGTTGTGAGTGAGTGAGTGAGTGAGTGAGTGAGTGTGTGAGTGAGTGAGTGAGTGAGTGAGTGATGGTTGAGGTGAGTGAGTGAGTGATTGAGGATGAGTGAGTGAGTGTGAGTGAGTGATGCGTGGGTGAGTGAGTGAGTGAGTGAGTGAGTGAGTGAGTGATTGAGTGAGTGAGTGAGTGAGTGAGTGAGTTGTGAGTGAGTGTGTGAGTGAGTGAGTGAGGAGTGAGTGAGTGAGTGAGTGAGTGAGTGAGTGTGGTGGGAGTGAGTGAAGTGAGTGAGTGAGTGAGTGAGTGAGTGGTGGTGAGTGAGTGAGTGAGTGAGTGATGAGTGAGTGAGTGAGGAGTGAGTGTGTGAGTGAGTGAGTGAGGTGAGTGAGTGAGTGAGTGAGTGAGTGAGTGAGTGGTTGAGTGAGTGAGTGAGTGAGTGAGTGAGTGTGTGAGTGAGTGAGTGGTGAGTGAGTGAGTGAGTGAGTGAGTGTGTGAGTGAGTGAGTGAGTGAGTGAGTGAGTGAGTGAGTGAGTGAGTGTGTGAGTGATTGAGTGATTGAGTGATTGAGTGAGTGAGTGAGTGAGTGAGTGAGTGAGTGAGTGTGTGAGTGATTGAGTGAGTGAGTGAGTGAGTGAGTGAGTGAGTGAGTGAGTGAGTGAGTGAGTGAGTGAGTGAGTGAGTGAATGAGTGAGTGAGCGAGTTAGTCAGAGAGTGAGTGAGCGAGTGAGTGAATGAGTGAGTGAGCGAGTTAGTCAGAGAGTGAGCGAGCGAGTGGGAGGGAGAGCAAGTAAATGAGTATGTGAATGAGTGAGTGAGAGTGAGTGAGTGAGTTAGTGGGATGGTTAGTGAGCAAGTAAGTGAGCAGGCCAGTGAGTGAGTGAGAGAGTAACCAAAGATTTAGCGAGAGAGTGAGTAGGTCAGTGAGTGAGTAAGTGAGCGAGTGAGTGAGAATGAGCGAGTGAGTGAGTGAGTCGCAGGCCAGTGAGTGAGTGAGTGAGAGAGAGAGAGAGAGAGAGAGAGAGAAGGAGAGAGAGAGAAGGAGAGAGATGGAGAGAGAGAATGAGCGAGTGAGTGAGTCGCAGTCCAGTGAGTGAGTGAGAGAGAGAGAGAGAGAGAGAGTCGCAGGCCAGTGAGTGAGAGAGAGAGAGAAGAGAGAGAGAGAGAGAGAGTGAATGAGTCAGTGAGTCAGTGAGTGAGTAAGCGAGCGAGCGAGTGAGCGAGTGAGCGAGTGAGTGAGTGAGTGAGTGAGTGTGAGAGAGAGAGAGTGAATGAGTGAATGAGTCAGTGAGTCAGTGAGTCAGTGAGTCAGTGAGTGAGTGAGTGAGTGAGTGAGTGAGTGTGAGAGAGAGAGAGAGAGAGAGAGAGAGAGTGAATGAGTCAGTGAGTGAGTAAGTTAGCGAGTGAGAAGTGAGTGACCGAGAGAGTGAGCGGGCCATTGAGTGAGTGAGTGAGTGAGTGATAGAACGAGAGAATGAGTGAGTGAGTGAGAGAGAGAGAGAGAGAGGATGAGTCGCAGGCCAGTGAGTGAGTGAGAGAGAGAGAGAGAGAGAGAGAGAGTCGCAGGCCAGTGAGTGAGAGAGAAAAGAGAGAGAGAGAGAGAGAGAGAGAGAGAGTCGCAGGCCACTGTGAGTGAGTGATCTCCACAGGCACAGGCAGAATTAGTTTGAATATTGAACTTAACACAAAAAATGAAAATAGAGCCGAAGTTTTCACAGGGATCACAGTCTGAGGAATAATTACATTAACCGTTAGAGAGCGAGAGAGACAATCACAGCGCTCCAGGGAGAAATTAAACTCCCGCTGTTTCAATCTCTACTTTTATTCACTTTACATCACTCTTCCTTACGCACACACAGTTTCTTTCTATCTTCAGTAGAATGTTCACTTCTGCTTCTGAAGGTTAAACTCATTTCACATGCAAGACTGGACACACAGATCACATATCAGAACACACTGAAATCTTGACATGCTGTATGTTTTCTTGAATCTGTTCATATATATGATATATAGAGATGAAGTATAAACATCTAGATCTCTGCTCAGATTGAACTGTTCAGGATTAAAAATAGATTTATTCTGTTTCTCTCGGTTCTCTGGTTTAAAAAACAGAAATGTTTTTCTTAGAGTGATTCATGTAATCTTTATTCGGAAAATTAAAGATAACTGTTTGCGTCTAAATTGGTATGATTGAGTGAATTTATGAGTGTGTTCTTTGGTGTGCGTTTGTGTGTGTGTGTTTGCTCGTGTTCGCTGTAATGAGGTTGTATCAGGGTCAGTTACTGCGATGATGAACCCAAAGATTCTTACACAGATTAATACAGATCTCCAGCACAGCTGACGGCAAGTCATCATGACCGTGTGCGAGAGCCTGTGGACTGACTGACCATCACAGCTCCAGTTTCAGGCACTCCCATCACCACCCAAGAGCAAAGACGGACTACTTGTCCCATTAATGCTAAACTTACATCACATGACAGCAGTGTGACGTGACAGCTGAGGAAAGGATTTATTCCGAGTTTCATCCGTCTAATCCCCTCCTATTTGCTAGCCTAGTGTCATGTGGTTGGTCAGATGGTGAAGTCTGTTGTGATTGGTCAAACGCGTTCATCATGTGCCACAGACGCAACGCCTATCATCATACATATTATATACGGCGTATAGATAGAGATGACGATGATATTACCTCACTAGTTTGAGCCCGAGTCTGACCAAGAAAAGACAATAGTAGATAAAAGATAGACGATTATAGATTGAACACTTAAATTAGTCAAGTTCATAGCTAGGTAAATGAAATGTAATACCCCAGAAATAACGGAACATGTTAACATTAGCGTTATATGTAGCAAAACACAGATATAAGGTACAGAAATACTTCACGAAGTTAAGACAAAAATAGTTACATTTACAGGTTGTGATTCAGTGGAGCTAACAGGTTCAAATAAAATGTAGGCGGGGTCTATTTCTAGTGACGTAGATATGCGGCGGTTAGAGAATCGGACTAGCTCACGTCTTGTTTGCGTGATTCAGAGTCGACTCTCTTTCTTACAAGCCAATAACCTTGTTATTTATCCACCTTCGGACTTACAACATGGCAGACTGCTTACTTTCAAACACGGTAACATAAAACACTGCGTGAAATGTCCTTTTCATGTTTTCTAATGACCCCCGCCAGAGTTGTGTACCCGCTCTGCAAAGGAACGACGTCTTGTGGTGCCATCCCAGAAGGAACAAATCCCTCTCTGGATCTGTTCCACATTTGTCAAGATAGACATCTTCAAGAATCGTCTGAAAACACATCTCTTCCGTCAACACAGTAATGACTTTTATCTCTTTTCTACTCTTTCTATATTCTAAAAGAATAACTAAAGCAAAATAAAATGCTTTTTGTTGCCCTTATGTTGTTCCAATTGCTTCTATTGTAAGTGGCTTTGGATAAAGCATCTGCTCAATGACTAAATGTAAATGTATATTCTACAGAAGGTGTGCAGCGCTGCAGAGGGTTGAAGAACACTGATATGAGTTCTCTTGCTGTACGCACACAGAGATGATTCGCTACACAACTGTTCAATTCTGCACTCGTCTCATATCACAGCAAATCATCTCTGAGAAACTGAAGGTGTGTAAGAGAGTGTGTGTGTGTGTGTGTGCCATGGGCTTGCGTTTGTGCGTGTGTATGTGTGTGTGTGTGTGTGTGTGTGTGTGTGTGTGTGGTGTGTGTGCGTGCGTGCGTGCGTGTGTGTGTGCCATGGGCTTGTGTTTCTGCGTGTGTGTGTGTGTGTTTTTCTGATGCTGGTAATGAGAGAATCCTTATTACATTGTGCTTCTTTAATTAACACTGATTCAAATTGTCATTTATTAACGAGGGAACTTCAAGATTCATTTTAAATTATCTCTTGCAAAACACTTTCCTAACCTGTCAACACACACACACACACACACACTACGTGTCACACACACACAGAACATTTTCCAACTAAGAATGCACAAACTCCCATAAAGACTACGTCTCACACACACTTCGTGTCACACAAAAAAAAAGACACACACCCACACTATGCATTTTACTCGTAAGAATGCACAAACTCCTACACACACTAGGTGTCTCACACACAAACTCACACTATGTGTCATACACACACACTACTTGTCACACACACAAACACACACTAAGTGTCATACACACTACTTGTCAAACACACACACACACACTTTGTGTCATACACTATGTGTCATACACACACACACTACGTGTTACACACACTACCTGTCAAACACGCACACATTCATTATGTGTCATACACACACACAATACATGTCTTACACACTACCTGTCACAAACACACTACGTGTCACACACACACACACACTATGTGTCACACACACAAACTCACACAATGTGTCATACACACACACTACGTGTTACACACACTACCTGTCAAACACACACACATTCATTATGTGTCATACACACACACAATACGTGTCTTACACACTACCTGTCACAAACACACTAGGTGTCTCACACACACACACACACTATGTGTCACACACACAAACTCACACAATGTGTCATACACACACACTACTTGTCACACACAGTGTCACACACACACACACACACTTTGTGTCATACACTATGTGTCATACACACACACACTACGTGTCTTACACACTACCTGTCACAAACACACTACGTGTCACACACACACACTATGTGTCATACACACACACCCTACGTGTCACACACACTACCTGTCACACACACACTATGTGTCATACACACACACAATCACACACACTAGGTGTCATACACACACACATAATATGTGTCTTACACACTATATGTCACACACTAGGTGTCATACACACACACAATAAGTGTCTTACACACTATCTATCATACTTACACACCACGTGTCACACACACACACACGCGCACTGGGTGTCATACACACACACACGCATAATATGTGTCTTACACACACTTCGTGTCACACAAAAAAAAAGACACACACCCACACTTTGCATTTTACTCGTAAGAATGCACAAACTCCCACACACACTAGGTGTCTCACACACAAACTCACACTATGTGTCATACACACACACTACTTGTCACACATACAAACACACACTAAGTGTCATACACACTACTTGTCAAACACACACACACACTTTGTGTCATACACTATGTGTCATACACACACACACTACGTGTTACACACACTACCTGTCAAACACACACACATTCATTATGTGTCATACACACACACAATACATGTCTTACACACTACCTGTCACAAACACACTACGTGTCACACACACACACACACTATGTGTCACACACACAAACTCACACAATGTGTCATACACACACACTACTTGTCACACACAGTGTCACACACACACACACACACACACACACTTTGTGTCATACACTATGTGTCATACACTATGTGTCATACACACACACACTACGTGTCTTACACACTACCTGTCACAAACACACTACCTGTCACAAACACACTACGTGTCACACACACACACTATGTGTCATACACACACACCCTACGTGTCACACACACTACCTGTCACACACACACTATGAGTCATACACACACACACATCGTGTCAAACACACACACAATCACACACACTAGGTGTCATACACACACACACACACATAATATGTGTCTTACACACTATATGTCACACACTAGGTGTCATACACACACACAATAAGTGTCTTACACACTATCTGTCATACTTACACACCACGTGTCACACACACACACACGCGCACTGGGTGTCATACACACACACACGCATAATATGTGTCTTACACACTATATGTGTTATACACACTATATGTGTCTTACACACTATCAATGTTGACCCTTAACATCATTAATATTTGCCACTTGAGGTCATAAATTCAAGTTTTTGTTCTTCTGGATCGGAGTGAAATAATCCAGCCCGAATGTGCCGCCTGTCTTTGGCAATGCATGATGGGTAACGTGATTAAATAATACAACATGAAGAACAGGTGAAATATAGAATGTGCGTTCAGGTGTCAGCATTGGTGTGAAATGTTGGAGCGTTAGTTTGTGTTGATCAAACTCCATTACAAGAAAAACACTTTCTCTCCATGAGACAAAGAGCAAGAAAACAAACAAAGTCTTTACTTGACACCACCAGAGATTGCTGCTCTTTCATTTGATTGATTGACTGATCAACACACACACACACACGCGCTTCTCCGCAGTAATGAAATGTGCTTTGGCTGAAAGCTTCATCCCAATGATGTGAAAGAAAAACTGAATTTATGTTTTCACAAGAAAAAAAAAGAAATATAAGGAGAAGGAGAGAATGTGGCTCTGAAATAAAGGAAGATTAGCACCCCCACGCTGCCTCATGTTAAACAAATATAATCCAGTGTGTGTCAGAAGTATGGAGAATGCGTCCACACAGTTTTATTCTCCTAAAAGTGTATGAATCGTGTTTTTGGCCGACTGATTATCACTTGTAGAAATACCAAATGTCACGGTTAAGTGATACTTCATCCAAAAAGGAAAATGCTGTCATCATTTACTCACTCTCAAGTTGTTACAAATGTGTATAAATGTCTTTGTTGTGATGAACACAGAAAGATATTTGGAAGAATGCTTATAAACAGACACACACACACACACACACACAAACACACACAGATTGTTAAAATGTAGAAATGTTAAAGCTGGAATTAAAACCTGATTAGACTTTAATTTCACGGCCTTTTGCTGGACTGATGATCAAATTTTGTCAAGTGTCTAATTCGGGGATCTGTGGGGGGAACGTGAGCCACTCTCATTCACTGTCCTTGTACTAACACACACACACACACATGTACACATGAAACACACACACTTTCTCAAACAGCACTAATTGATTAATTGAACACGAAGTGCCAACAGATCCAATTAGTCACTTTATCATCTCATTTAGTACAACAGATCGTGACGGGACACTAATCTCTCTCTCTCTC
>CM017917.1:2066056-2085025 GCA_008369825.1 Triplophysa tibetana | reverse complement strand
TTGTATTTGAATGACACACACATGCGATACATACATTAGCAAGTCTTGTCTCCAGGTCCAGAATCTCTCGTGACTTCAGCGTGGCGTTGTGAGCTCCCAGCATGCTCAGCAATCTCTCCATCAACGCCTTATATGCCGCCAAAATCTGACATCATGGAGAAAACACATCACGATGACATCACAAGATCCCGTCAGCCAAACATTTCCCTCTGATCAACTCGCTGAGTCACCGGTAATAAAAACCTCAAGACATTTGAACTCAGGCACTTAGCCAAAGAGTCATATCACACAACAATATTATACTTGAAAGAAAATCAAGACTGTTTGTGACCCTGGACAGGAAATCCAGTCTTAAGGCTGTTACACACCGGGACGATAATACCACACGCTTATCGTCAGCGATTTTTGGCGTTCACACCCAAACGATTTTCACTGGCGATGAGCCTAGTGAACGTGCAAATTCACTTCCTGACATAGATGGCGCTTAATGAAAAAGAAATACCCCGGTACACAAGGTGGCGCATCTTTATGCTTCTGACACTCGCTTGCCACTCAGAAAAAAATTTCAGCTAGCTCTTCGTCGAGAGGGGTCTAACTGAAGTCGATGGGGCGAGTAGAGCTCCATTCTCGAACAGGAATAGGTCAGCTCCGCTCAATAATAAAGAAGGGGCAAAATGGCGTCGCTGATCTCCATAAAGATCGAACTTTGACTCAGGTAATTTTATCTGCACTACGTGCAGACTGACACTGTCTTAACGTCCAATGCAAGCACATCAAATAAGGCCGATGTAAAATTACACAAAAGGATGAATGAACACGATGGATTTATGTATTACAAACAATATTGATGTCTCACAAATGTTAGCTAATGTTGCATGAATTTCTGTAAAAAGCAGGTTTAAAAAATCGGATTTTTTAAATAATCCATTGAAGTAGTGAAAACCCTGATGTTACACACCCCCGGTACCGTAGGTGGCGATATACAACTAAACATGTTGGTTGCGACCCGCCATTAAAAGGAAAGAAGAATAAGAATTGTTACTTACAGTTGATGTGTTCTGTAAATATAGTTTGTGATTTTTCCTTTAAACAATTAAAACTTAATTATTCAACATTTTACTGTGATTGTTTTGTATGTTATTTTGCTTTAAATATAAATAATTTAAATTTTTCATTTTTATGAAATTGTATTTATTCGATTTTTCATTTATTGTTCACTTACTTCTGGTTGAGCTCAGAATTAGGAGACGTATATCCGCTCTGGCTTCGCGTGGAAGTGACGTCCACTTTCGAGTGGAGCAACACTCGCCCCATCAGCTGCTTAAGCATATACTTGTTTAGCCCCATAAATTTGTCCCATAATTTCACTCTTAAAGATATCATCTTTTAATATGAATGCCCCAAAACTCTCTTGAAAATGTTGTAAAAAAAATATTTCAAACACAAAATTCTTTATTCATAAACAAAAATGTCTAAAATCCCCTTTATATTTCCCAATTTTCATTGCCGAAGTTACGTCAAGTGTTTCATCACTGACAGTTGTATATAAGAAAAAAATGTGTAACGCTTTTGACTAATTACGATGATTTACTTACAGATAGGATTTAAATTTATTTTAGTAATATTTTTTTTTTCTTTTCTTAATGTATTATTATCATTATTATTTTGTTTGTAACTTTAAAGTTTTATATTTTATTTATCAAACAAAAATGAGCCTAAGGCATAAAAAAAATTAGGCTTTTACGGCTGCCATTTTGCGCGTTTCTTTAGTTTATTGTGAGATTATCGTCCCGGTGTAGATAAGCGCTTATGGGTCATTTATTCAAAATATACATCATCTGAAACCTGAATAAATAGGCTTTCCATTGACGAGATGCAACTATTTAAAGCTCTGAGGGTGCAAAAAATGGAAATATTGAGAAAATCGCCTTCGAAGTCCTTAAAATAGCATGTTACTCACAAAAATAAAGTTTAGATATATTCACGGTAGGAAATGTACAAAATAATTAATGGAACAGAATCTAAATAATCCTAAATGATTTTTGACAAAAGCGCTACTTAAGACTTGTTTTGTGGTCCAGAGTCACATTCCCACCGTTAATATTTATATGTAGCACGCTTTACCTCACATAACAATGCAAAACAATTTGATTATTAATACACCGATTATTATTATTGAAATTGTAAAATATATATATACATCAAAGTAAGATTGACTGTACAGCCTTTAATTTGTGAATATTTAAATAAATAAAAGAAACTCTCATTTGATCATTTGTAGCTGTCAAGCAGTAATGTTTAATACACACGGACGCTAGGCTTGAGTTTGTGTTCTGATCATAAATGTGTGATGTCATCAGGCCGTGACAGACACACCGCTGTGACTTCATTAATAAAGGACACATCTGTGACATCATCTCCAGCTGTGACACCACATGTGAGCCCACAGCGTGAGACGGGTGTGACAGATGGCAGACAGAGAGACAGACAGATGGAGAGACAGACGAAAAACAAAAGGTGGTGATGAGAAATAAAGATGTTTTACCTTCACGCTGTCCTCATCCTGACCCAGATATAGAGTTCTCTCTGGCAGAGTCAAGCCCTCCTGATCGATCTGAACACACACACATATTAAACAGAAGAATTAAATGAGATATGATTCTGATGGCAAACGTTCTCTCTCACCCGTATGGCGTTGCGTGAGGAGTTTTTATCGTCCACGCTCACAGTGAGAGAGAAGAAGACAGACGTGCTGTACACGGCCTGCGTCCTGTACAGTATCTCGTTGAAATCCGGCCTCACAGGGGCAGAGCCGCTATCCCACCCCGCACCTCCGGGAGGAGCCCCGGACAGATCCCATCCACCGCAGCTGTCAATCACCTCGGTCATGGGTGCCGCCCCTAGACGGTCGATTTCCTTCATGTTGATGCATGAGCGATAAAATTCTTTCACCTGTTAACGTGAAAAAAGAACGCGATTTGTTTTTTCTCTTAAACTAATCGTTGCATTAGCAAAAGTCACTTATGAGATGTTTGAGACGGACGAAATTTAAAATGAACTGAATATGGTTTTGAATTTTATTTTTAATAATTTAAATACATTTGTGTCATCACCTTTCTCTCGGCGCTGTTGGGTTCATGCCTCTGGATGGGTGCCTGTAGGAGGCGCTGCAGCTTCTCTTGGTTTTGCTCTCCGATGGCTGTGATTATTCCGTAGCTCATTTTGTCCTCCGGTATCCCGTGACGTCTGAGCCAGCCCCCGCACGCAAAACTGTAGAAGTCGTGACAGGGCTGGACGCTCGGGTCGATGTTTCCCTGAACGAAGCGCGCGGCCCTGAGCAGCGAGCGTCTCTTCACGCAGTCCTGCCTACACCCGGAGTCCTGCGCCTCCAGCGACAGAAACTTGAGCGCCAGCATGCAGCCGAGAATCACGCACATCCCCGCCGCAAACACCAGCGCCGACAGCAGGCAGATCTCACGCCGACTCCAGCGAGCCGGGGTACCGCCTCCTGGACCGGCCCCACCCATGAACTTATCCTTCCCACTGCGGCCACGCCCGGCACGGTCCAGTGACCCGCCCAGATGCAGACTGACGCCGTTGCTGAGCGTGCTGCTGCTGCAGCGACTGCTGTACTTCATCTCCTGAAAGTCGTCGTAATGCGCCGTCAGAGAGTACGTCTTCTCCATGGCCGCCGGCGTCTGGGTCCTGGATTTGTTGGGGAAGGTGTGAAACATGATGACGTCACCAGCGTGTAATGGAGGGGCTGGGATCAAAGTGGGGTCATGACCATTGACCTCAAGGTCAGCAGGAGGTCAGCCGGATGTGCCTTTGTTTGGCTTTTTTCTTTGACCTGTGTTAGGAGAAAGATGAGATTGAGACATGTCGGACAATGACGGGAAACACAAACCTTACGTTTTACATGGAACACAAGACGATTTTATGCGTAGCCAAAAATACATTTTGAATTTGGTCTTTTTTGGCTAATGCATCTCAAAATTGTATTGCAGGAAACCAGAAAAGAGAGTTTGTTATCATTGTGATAAAATGTAAACAGGCGTCAAACCTTCGGGTGCTCTCTTGAGGTTTCAACACCGACACAGAATTATTTACAATGATTGAGAAGGATAATCAGTCGAATATATAGAAACGGTGTGGTACACTGACACCTAGTGGTTGAGTTTGGTATCGGAGTCTAAATTCAAAATATTGGAGAGACGAGTTTAGTCAAGTAACACTTCTCCTCGGTTTCTTTTGATTGTTATCAGAAATAATCAACTTATGCTCTATTGTTTCTGAATGTGTACCGGAAGTTAACTATCTCATGCCGACGAACGCCCGCATGCGCAGACACATTTATTAGACATAACAGGAGTACTGTATTGACCAATCACCATTAAGGAGCAGAAGTATGCGTGTTTTATAAATCCTGATTAAAGAGAAGCGAGTGAATCCGTCTTTTAAGACAAGCACTTGGCTCTTAGTTTCTCATTGTGTTTCAAAACCTCCATCCTAAAGTTGTTTAGATTGATTTCAGACACTCGAGCACAGAGAAACAACGGCCAATGTCTCTAGGGCCTCGATCGATCAGAAGAGAGAGAGAGAGAGAGAGAGAGAGAGAGAGAGAGAGAGAGAGAGACTGAGAGAGACATTGAGAGAGACAGAGAGTGAGTGAGTGAGTGAGTGAGTGAGACAGAGACACTGAGAGATAGAGAGAGAGAGAGAGAGAGAGAGAGAGAGAGAGAGAGAGAGAGAGAGAGAGAGAGAGAGAGAGAGAGAGAGAGAGAGAGAGAGAGAGAGAGAGAGAGAGAGAGAGTGAGAAAGAGACACTGAGAGAGAGAGAGACACTATCACCCTCATTGAGAACTTTAATTAAAGCTCTTTTTCTGTTTATATTGAGATGTTTATATGTATATTTTTACTTATAGACTTTTAATTTTATTCTATCCTATCTTATTTTTTATCTTAATCTGTATTTGTGCATGTTTATATTTAATCTTGTGCTTTGGCAATGTAAATTTTCTTTTATCATGCCAATAAAGCTCCTTTGAATCTTGAGAGAGAGACAGGAGAGAGAGAGAGAGAGACACTGAGAGATAGAGAGAGAGAGAGAGAGAGAGAGAGAGAGAGAGAGAGAGAGAGAGAGAGAGAGAGAGAGAGAGAGTGAGAAAGAGACACTGAGAGAGAGAGAGAGACACTATCACCCTCATTGAGAACTTTAATTAAAACTCTTTTTCTGTTTATATTGAGATGTTTATATATATATTTTTACTTATAGACTTTTAATTTTATTCCATCTTATTTTTTATCTTAATCTGTATTTGAGTATGTTTATATTTAATCTTGTGCTTTGGCAATGTAAATTTTCTTTTATCATGCCAATAAAGCTCCTTTGAATCTTGAATCTTGAGAGAGAGAGTGAGAGAGAGAGAGACAGAGACACTGAGAGAGAGAGAGAGAGAGAGAGAGAGAGAGTGAGAAAGAGACACTGAGAGAGAGAGAGAGAGAGAGAGAGAGAGAGAGAGAGAGAGAGAGAGAGAGAGAGAGTGAGAAAGAGACACTGAGAGAGAGAGAGAGAGAGAGAGACACTATCACCCTCATTGAGAACTTTAATTAAAACTCTTTTTCTCTTTATATTGAGATGTTTATATATATATTTTTACTTATAGACTTTTAATTTTATTCTATCTTATTTTTTATCTTAATCTGTATTGGTGCATGTTTATATTTAATCTTGTGCTTTGGCAATGTAAATTTTCTTTTATCATGCCAATAAAGCTCCTTTGAATCTTGAATCTTGAGAGAGAGAGTGAGAGAGAGAGAGACAGAGACACTGAGAGAGAGAGAGAGAGAGAGAGAGAGAGAGAGAGTGAGAAAGAGACACTGAGAGAGAGAGAGAGAGAGAGAGAGAGAGAGAGTGAGAAGGAGACATTGAGAGAGAGAGAGACAGAGACACTGAGAGAGAGAGAGAGAGAGAGAGAGAGAGTCCATGGAGCACCGATTGATGGATGTATAGAGAGAGAGTTGATGTGACTTGAGTGGGTAAGGAGTTGGAGAGGCTGAGCCACATTCAAACAGGTCCACACACACACACTCGCTGCCCATCAACCACACGCCGGTAACTGCGTCAAGGCAGCCAGACAAAGCTCACCTCCTGCAGAGAGGAAAACCTGCTACCAACTAATGGACCACAACACACACACAATCTGATCTCCACACACACATACACACTGAGAGCATATGTACACACAACATCGAGCACGTAAGCTCAATTTTACACATGATTGGGTTCTGAAACGTGTCGCCTCAATCTCCAGCTAAACAGCTATTGACACGAGACACGACTGCTCTCTGGTTTTTAATTGTTGGTTTATGCTCACACACATCAGACGGAGAGATCGAGCATTGTGTTGTGTTTTTACAATGACGTGTCAAGTGATTTCAACATCTGAAAAAGCCTCTCCAGAGCCTGCAGTTACACGTGTGTGTCTAGAAAAAAAACCTTATAATATCATCTAGACACGTATAAACTCAAGCCAAAAAATGTCTCACACCAAACTCTCTCCACCAATAGAAAAACCACAGGTGAGATCTCTTTAATGTCTCGGTCAGAGTTTGAGAACTATGTGAGTTCAGCTTTGTCTCGTCTTCAATCAAACATCAATATTATTCAAGATGTCAATCAACTCATACATTTCTCGTCAAGTTTACTCAAATCCAGCCTACAATCTACATTCATTTACACCTCCAGACTCTTCATGTGTTTACACATTGAATAACCATCTAATAACCTTTTTGAGCACATTGATCTGCGTTTCAGAAACTGCACACACAGCACTGAGACTGCGCTGGTCAAAGTCACTTATTATTTGCTAACAGCTTCTGATTCTGGGTCTCTGTCCCTTCTTATTCTGAAGGTTTAGCTCAGCCTTCGATACCATCGACCCTGCGTTGATGCACAACTGTCTTGAATCCGTATTTGGCTTGTCTGAGACAGTCCTTGACTGGTTCAGGTCTTATCTCACTGGCCGCAGGCAAATTGTGTGTATGGATGGGTTTAGATCTAAGGTTGGTCCTATATATACTGGTGTCCCACAGGGGTCAGTATCGGCCCCCTTACTCTTCAGCATATACAGTATATATATCCACTAGGTGAACTACTAAGATCTCTCATGAGTGATAGAACATTACCCTCATATGCTTCCAAGATCTAAAACTCTGTCCTGACAGACATCAGGGAGGCAAATCCACTTTTTAAATCTCTTCTTTCACTTGATTTGATTATTCGTTTTTGTTGTGTTCTTTTACAAAGTGTTTTTTACCGTTTTTTGCGTTGTTTTACCTGATGTGATGTCTGTGAAGACTTTTAATGTGACTATATAAAATAAATGTATTATTATTATTGTCATTACACAATTGTTAATACTTAAATGAAACACAAAAGAGAACTCCTTCAAATCATCTGAGGTATGAAAGAACGACATCAGATATTTTCTTAGCAAATCTTTTTTTTGTTTTACTCCTACACTTGATTTAGGGCGAGTAATGTCTCTCTCTCTTTCTCTCTCTCTCTCTCTCTCTCTCTTTCTCTCTCTCTCTCTCTGTCTCGCTCTCTCTCTCACCTTCACTCTCACTTTCTCTCTCTCTCTCAGGCAATTTATGAAAATTGATCCCAGACCCATTCTGTAAAGTTAATGATTTTACCAGTCGACCTAACCACACATTTCAAAATCCCACCGTCTGTCTGTGTGCGTGTGTTTGAAGCATGAGACAACTACACGTGTGTTGATGGATAATATGTGTGTGTGTGTGTGTGTGTGTGAGAGAAAGAGACAAAAGCAAATGATTTGCATTCATTAAAATTTGTTATTGTGTGTGTGGATCTACATTTCTGAGTTAATTCACCCTGTCGCCTCTCATCTATTTCACTGGACGCACACCTACACACACACACACACACACACACACACACACACACACACACTCACAACTGATATCTGTGGAGGTGTTTCTCTGGAAAATGTCACTTTCTATTCAAACCATCATTCATCAGACATCTCGCTCTTTTCCTGTCTTTCAAACACATTCATACTATTACTCATTCACTCTCTCTCTCTCTCTCTCTCTCTCTATCCCTCTCTCACACACACACGCACACACACACTCATTCTTACAAATACAGATTTAAAGAGCAAAATGTTTTTGCTCAGATATCCGTCTCAGTTTGTTTCGTGTGTTTATCTGCTAAAAAAATAAGAAGACACAAGTAATCTCAGGTCAGCTCTGCTGCTTCAAAAACAATCAACAATGTCTCAAACTGCGCTCAGATTTGCAAAACGTCCATAATCAAAAATGAAAGATCTCAATATGATCTCAAGCAGTCCCCGTTAAACTCTTTCCAGATTAAATGACCAACGAGTGAACTCTTTTAATGATTCTTAAAGGAGAAACATCTGAGACAAGACTAACCCAGAGCTCATTCTAGATCACCTGAGATATTAAAGACAAACATAAAAGTGATGTCATTTCCAGAGGACACTAAAACACACAAACACAAACTCAGACGGAGAGAGAGAGATAAGGAGTGGTGTGTAATGGATTAGATCTCTTAGCATCTGATGAATGACCGTTTACACAACATGACAGTACTAATGTGTTGAATACAGAACACACACACACAAGAACCAAACTTTGTGAATGTTTTTTGTGTGTTTGGATTGTGGTAATACACTGGGTCACACGTGGCTCTAATAGATTTATTTTGCTCCGGTCAGACGGAGCGGTTCTGACTCAGGCTCGAGGTTCTGAGTTTCTGCTTATCTCCGCTGGCCAGCATGAGTCCACAGCTCTCTCACGGGTCCGGTCTAAAAGAGTTCCTCATAAACCCTTACAGTACACAAACACACACAAACACACACACACACTTGTATGCAGATCCTCTGGGGACTTCCAGTTAGCGTTCAGTCTATTTAATACAAAACAATTAAGATTACCATGCCTGAACCCTGACCCTACACACTCTCTCTCTCTCTCTCTCTCTCTCTTATGGCGTTCAGTGGCGCCAGGCGGGGGGACAGTAACTTAATTATACAGAAAGCTTTTACTTCACTGCTGAATAACTAAACTAACCCTCGTCAAATAAATTAATACCGCACACACACATAGATGACAATATACCCGTGGCTCGTAAACCGAGGAAAGCAATAAAAACTTGTTCTCCAACAATCTCACCAGATAAACACAGCGCTCTGGATTTACAGTATATACTATAGTGACGCCACGCTTTATGGACACTATCACAAGAATGGCATTCTCAGAAATACAATGAAATACATCTCTATCGATATATATCGAAGTATAACAGGATTACCTTCTGGCTCAGTCATTGTATAATATAAAGCCCTACTTCACATTTACATTTAGTCATTTAGCAGACGCTTTTATCCAAAGCGACTTACATAGAGTTAGGGAGCAACAAGCGATATGTCATACAGATACTTCACCTCATCTGACCCTTGTGTTCTTCTGATGTATTCAGATTCTCTCGTGATATTCTCTCGTGATATTTTACACTTGAAGTAAATCTGGTCATTTAAAGTCACCTGACCGTGAATTGAAATATCAGCATGTGTCCAAATCACAATTTAACTTGCAAGAATAACCTTAAAGAGGCAACTAACAGACTCAAGTTCCCCTTCAACTCATCTTAACTCTGTACTGTATGATTGTTGTATTAATGTACATTGTTTTACTGCAGAGTTATAAACACAAGTGTCAAAGAACCACTCATAACAAATAAGCGCAATAAATAAAACATTAGCAATAGTTTGGTTTCTCTCACACATGCTTAACACGCGCGCGGTCTCCGGTGCGCGCCGGTGAGATGTCGCCGAGGTCTCCCGCTACGGATGAGGAGAAATCACAGAGATCTGTTGAGATGCACTCACCTGGACACGAGCGAGAAACCCTGTGTGTGGAGAGACGGTGTGAGCGGCGGAGCGATGCGCGAAGTCCAGGACGCGCGAACAGAATCACGGAGAGACAGCAGTGCGCGTAACCACAGCTGTGTGTGTGTGTGTGTGTGTGTGTGTGTGTGTGAGAGAGAGAGAGGTAGTGAATCTTAAGAGAGAGAGAGAGAGAGAGAGAGCGCATGGTCTCAACGTTGCGCGCTGGTTTGGATATGCAGAGCGCGCGGTGTCTGCGTTTAATTTACTACAAATTCTTTCATCTTTGTCTTCAAATGTAATAATGTCAACAGGTCTGTGAGTTTCAGATTGGTCGAGATCTCCGTGACAGGAGTCCCCATCTCACCGGTACAGTCTCTCTCTCTCTCTCTCTCTCTTTCTCTCTTTCTCTCTCTCTCTCTCTCACACACACACACACACACTTCTGCATTAACCCGATAACGATCCCCGAAAGCGCAGTTGCTGAACAGATTTCCAGACAGTTTGATAGTTAACCTCATCGTCATAAACTTAGCCTACTTAATTGTTATTTAATATAATTTCATCTAATATTCCAATAGCGTGGTTTCAACAGCTCAAAAGTTTTGTTTTTGAGTAAACACGAACAATTTAAATAGCTTAATAAAATGCACAGCAAATCACTTTGGATAAAAGCATCTGGCAAATGCGTAATTGTTAACAATTTGATTAAACACACACACACATATAAATGATTTTGATAACACATCGTGTGTGTGACTAGGAGAGAATGTGTGTGTGTTAGAAATGTTATTAGTGGGAGTGGCTGCAGAGGGGATGGTGCACTCGTGGCGATTAGCCTGCGCGTGGTGCGCACCCTGCATGTTAAGGACCCAGGGGCCCGAGAGCGCGAGCGGAGGGGTAGATGAGGGCGGACCTCATGTGGCACTTTCCTTTATCTGCCTTTAATCATCCCACAAGAGAAACACACAACAAAGCCTTAAAAACACACCAGCCCTTAAAACAATGTTCAATGATTTCCTTTTTTAAAACCAAGAAATCTACATTTCTAACAACAAACTGTCAGCGGGTGAACTAGACCAGTGAACCTGTGTGTGTGTGTTCACTCCAGGGTGTGTATGACATTGAGCTCCAAAACATAGAGATTGTGTTGAAGAGTGTGTGTTGGATGGAAATCAGACATAGAAAGCAGCAGGGAAACTTGGTCGGAGAAGGTGTGGTGTTCTATTAAAGAGGCGGTGCTGACTGCCAGAGAGAAAGTGACTTCAGCTCTCTCATGTCTCATTATATATTCTGATGTCATCCTGGCTGCCCCTCCCCATATATGCCCCAGAGATGAGAGTATGATATCATTCCATATGGATCTCTGGAGAAAAGACACAACGGCCTCTAGATCCATCACCCTAAGTATACTCTCCCTCCATCTCTCTGTGGCTTTCTTCCAAAACTAACTAGACAGCATTTTAAGGCATCAGGCTCCCACCGCAGAGTCAAGAAGTCATCTAAAAGTGTGCCGGAATTCCAAGAGAGCGTTACTCCAATCCCAGAATGCACCTGATGAACCAGGGATATGATTTCTGCTGAATCAAATAAAACGCAGGCCTAAATAATATTTCAAAAACGAGAACTCTCGCCTGAAATAAGCTGAAGCACTAAAATGATTGAAAATATATTGAAAATAAATAAATATAAGCAAAAGCCTGAACTCTAAAAACACTCAAATTCAAACTGAAAAACAAATGTAGCAATATTACAAATAAAAAAAACAATATCATGACAAACGCACGTTTTAATGACTTAATTTTCATGGAATGAAAGTAAAAACAAAATAAATTAAAGCTGCAAGCAGCCTTTTCCGGGTTCGAGCGCTCAAATGGCTCTTAGGTAGGCTTGCCTGGTAAAAAAATTGCAATGACAATCCATCAATCGCAGACGAAGTCGTGAGCCAGCAAATAGGTTAACGACTGAGGGGTTTTGCCAAAGTTGTCATTTTCACTCTTATAGCGCCACCTTCTGTTCAAACGCCACGGTGTTTTGTATGCAACCTCGGAGTGACGGTCTACAAGGTAGATACAAGCCCCATGACGATATGTTGAGCCGTTCTTGAGATATGGACATTTTAATGTCAGAGGCTCCGCCCATTTCACATTTGGCTCCCCTAAGAGACCCTGAAAGGAAATTTCATCTATTTTTCAATAACTATTCGCAATCACACTCAAGAGAAGACAGCTGCGTTGATTTGGTTCCGATCGGGTGAAAAATCTTGGACTAGTTCGCTAAAGTAGGTTTTCAACATCATCGCTGATTACTCACTAACCGTGCGATCGACATCGATCGTTCAAGAGGCAAAGTTGTTCGGAATCAGGAGAGCTATCATATGATATCAATAGTTTGCGTAAATGTCAAATGTCACGTGATGCACAATTGATTTGGTTCCAAAAGATAAGTAAATTTCGCTATTTTTAACTGTTATGGCGCCACCTAGTGTACAAATACCGCGTTCTTTTGCATTTGACCTCGGAACGATGTTCTACACGTGATTTACAAACCTCGTGATGATATGTTAAGCCGTTCTTAAGTTGGGGACATTTCAATTGTAATAGGATCCGCCCATTTTACATTTTGGCGCTCTTAAGAGACCGTGAAAGGAAATTTCAACTTTTTTTCAATAACCATTTACATTCACACTCCAGAGAATCAATCTGCGTGGTTTCGGTTCCAATTGGGCAAAAAACCAAGGACGAGTTCGCAAAAGTAGGTTTTTATCGTACCACCGATAACTCACGAACCGTTCAATTGAGAGAAGTGGTTCTAGAGGCAAAGTTGTTCAGAATGAGAAGATCTATCGTTTAATATTAATATTTTGTGTGTGTATCAAACGTCACGTGATAAACAGTCATTAACACACTAAAAAAAAGTTAATGCGCCCCCTGGAGGCCGAGTGAGTTCTTATTTCTTACACACCTTCAAGACCATGACTCGAATGAGCCCAGCGAGCGTCGTTCCGATCGGCTTCCATTAACCTGGTCTAATTAGCGCTCAAACTTCATTGGCCGATGGCGGCCATTTTTTTTGGCGAAACACAGATATCGTTTTAGGTATTTGTGGTGCATGACGTAAAGACGCATCAAAAGAAGTATCATGTTAATCGGACCAACGGTTGCGTTGTTATGAGCGTCTTACATTTTTTTCGTGTTATAGCGCCACCTAGTGCCCAAACGCCTAGTTTTTGATAATTTGAACTCGGATTATTCATATATAGTTGTGTTTTCAGCCCCATGAAGATATCTTTAACCGTTTACGAGTTATTTGCATTTTCCCTTAATTGGCTACTTCCTGTTAGGACGTTTTGGCGCACCCTGGCAACCGTGTATCGAAATTTCAACGTTTTTTTGATAATTATTTCCATTCACACTCCGAAGAATTCATCCGCGTTGGTTTGGTTTCGATCCGGCAAAAATCCAGGGACTAGTTCATTTTTTTGATTTTTGCATAAAATGCAAATTAGCGGAAAAATTAGCATACCGGAAATTAAAACGGAGATATACGTTTTTTTAGTTTTTAGCCAGTGATGATATTTATGTAAAACATTTGGCTGTGCGACAAACGGTTTAGGAGTATCGAGCGAAAACGCGCTTTTCTTCGCTGTAGCGCCACCTATTGGCCAATTTGGCTGGCTCCGAGTATCTGAGTAGCGAGCAAGACTACTACCATCTGACCGAGTCTCAGCTCTGTCGGTCTTACGGTTTGGGCTCCAGTATCAGTTTTAGGGGAGAAAAATAATAATAAATATAGCTGCAAGCAGCAATCATCGGGTTCGAGCAGTCTAAGAGGATTAAGGTCGACTGCTTTCGCCAACTACGCTAAGGAATCGCACCATAACACATCCGCAACGGATGACACTTACCCATAACCAGAAAAATTACAGAAATGGTCAGCAAAGGTTAATACAGACAACGCATGCTAACACTCATATGCAAAAACAGGTGTAATCCGCTCATACCTACGGTACGAGTGAAATGAACATAAATACACACACACAGAATATGTAATACATACGCACGTATGCACATATAATACACACTGCAGTGCACGATAAGTCGCTACAGTGGACAATGCATGGAACTACATGCATTGTGATCTAGCCATTGAAATTAATGAGATTTCACCCTTTTGACTGTTATGAAGGCATGCCTCTTCCGATGACCTTCACATTTTGCCTGCTTGTTTTGTGTCATAATATGTATAATATCACTTAATGAGAAGTCAGTTGGATTATTTCTTAAGGAGTGGCTAGCTTTCAGGTAGACTTTTGAGGTTACTATAAGAAATGACCCTATTATGGTCACGTAAATGAAAAAGTTCAACATGTCTTTGATAATTAGTTATCTAGAGAGTCCAGAGAATTGTACTGTGGTGGAAATTTTGAAATAGCTTGAAACACCTAAAATTAGTATGCAAAAGTACGTCTTTAACATCATCACCGATAACTAGCGAACCATTTGTTTGACATCAATGGATCAAGAGGCAAAGTTGTTCAGAATGAGAACTATCATATGATATCATCAGTTTGTGTTAATGACAAATGTCACGTGATAGACAATTGGTTAAGCAATGAAATACGAATCAATGTTGCCATTTTTATTGTTATAGCGCCATCTAGCGTCCAAACGCCACGTTCTTTAGTAGGTGACCTCAGAGTGATGGTCTATACATATGTTCCGAGGCCCATGATGATATGTTAAGCCGTTCTGGATTTATGGGCATTTTAATGTGATAGGCTCCGCCCATTTTTTTATTTTGGCGCCCCTAAGTGACCGTAACAGGAAATTTCTACTTTTTTTCGATAATTATTTACAATCACTTTCCACAGAAGTCATCTGCATTGTTTTGGTTCCGTTAAGTCGAAAAACCAACGACTAGTTTGCGAAAGTAGGTTTTTGACATCATCAGCGATAACTCACGAACCGTTCGATCGACAGAAGTTGTTCCAGAGGCAAAGTTGTTCAGAATAAGGAGAACTATCATTAGATACCATTAGTTTGGGTATATGTCAAATTTCACGTGATACACAATTGTTTAACCACTCCTAAAACGTTATTTCGCCCCCCGGTGGCCGAATGAGTTCATATTTCTTACAGACCTTAAGGACCATGAGACGAATAAGCCCAGCGAGTGTCGTTTTGATCGGCCTCAGTTAACCTGGTGTAATGAGCGCTCAAACTTCATTGGCCAATGGCGGCCATGTTTTTTGACATACGCCAATGTACTTTAAGATATTCATGTAGCATGAGACAAAGACCCACCATACCAAATATATAGTCATTCGGGCAAAGGGTTGCGTAGTTATAGCCATTTTCTAGCTCATTCAAATTATAGCGCCACCTAGTTGCCAAACGCCGCAGCTTTTTTATTGTGTCCCCGGATTGAGGGTCTACACATATGTTCCAAGCCCCATGAAGATATCTCAAACAGTTCACGAGTTATGGCCGTTTTAGCCAAATCTGCCACTTCCGGTTTGGACGTTTTAGCGCCACCTAACGGCCGTGAATGGAAAATTCAACTTTTTTTTGATAATTATTCATATTCACACTCCATAGAATACACCAGCGTTGGTTTGATTCCGATCGGGCAAAAATCCAGGGACTAGTTCATTTTTTTTTTTTGCATAAAATGCTAATTAGCGAAAAATCTATAATGACGGAAATGAAATGGGAGATATACGTTTTTTAAGTTTTGAGCCAATGATTACACTGATATAAAACACTTGGGTGTGCGACAAACGGTTTAGGAGTTGCGTACGCAAACGCGTGCGGCATCGCTGTAGCGCCACCTATTGGTCGATTTGGCTGGCTCCATGTATCTGAGTAGCGACAAGGACTACTACCATCTGACCGAGTGTCAGCTCTGTCGGCCTTACGGTTTGGGCTGCACAATCAGTTTTAGGGAAGAATAATAATAAGAATAATTAAAGCTGCAAGCAGCATTTAGCGGGTTCGAGCGATTCAAGGTGTCTAAGGCACGTCTGCCAGGCTCAGGAATAGCGCCATAGCATATCCACGACAGACGACACTCTAGCACACCAAGTAAAATGTCAGAAACGTGTAATACAGTTGCAGAGACATAGATCTTGCTAAAAGGTTGCTAAGCTAATCCGTTTGGTTGCTATGGGCGTGGAATGGCACCTGCCAAATAATAACTCATCAAACCACAAGTCATGCAAAACAACCCCTGTGTCTCTACAATATTCAACTGCAGAGATAAAGGTCTGTGTAAATGATTGTCAAGCTAATCGGTTTAGTTGCTATGGGCATAGCTTGTCACCTGTCATATTATAATACACTTTTCCATGAGTAGAACAAAGCAACTTCTTTGTCTCTATGACATTCGATTGCAGAGATATAGGTCTATTTTGTTAATTTAATGCCTATTTTTCAAAATAGCCTCTTTTGTGTTTTGAAGAATTAATATTGAATAAAAAATCTAGGACCATTTTAAATGGATACATTGATTCATATTCATGAATACATTGTGGTCAGTAGGACATTGACATTGTCTGCAATAATATTTTAGAAGGCTGTGCCATTTCAATTATGTTTCTTTGGAACACACACCTCACATGAAATATCCCATTTCTTCTCAATTTTGATGTTTGGTTTGAACTTCAGGAAGTCATGTTTACCATGTCTAAATGCCTAAATGCATTGAGTTTCTGCCATGTGACTAGCGGAGTAGCAATTTGGGTTTACATGCAATTAAACTGGTTTTATCTAATAAAGGTGTGTTGAATATATATATCAACACAGCATCTTAAAACCAGCCAGACGTGTGCTATATTTATAGATGTGTAAATATGCAGCAACGTTTAATGTGTAATACATTATATTTCTAACACTGTCTTCCTGTGAGACACATTTCATTCCACAAACATGCACAGTCTCGATCACACAAGACACACAGAACTATACAGTGCATTCACACTCTTATGATACAGAGGGAAATGATATCCAGAAACACACACACACGCACACTACACACCTTTATCCTATACATATTCATCGTTTCTTTAGCAAAGCTACATGCATTGTGATCTGGTGACTCTATAAGAAAGCCATTGAAATGAATGATATTTCACCTTTTTAACTCTTATGAAGGAATGCCTCTTCCTATGAGCATCACATTTTGCATGCTTGTTAAGTGTCATAATATGTATAATAGTCCTAAATGGCAAGTCAGTTGGATTATTTATTAAGGAGTAGCGACCTATAGCATATTTGTTTCACGCTAATATAATAAAGGACCCTGTTATGGTCACAAAACTAAAAAAAACTCAACACGTTTTTGATGATTATTGACCTAGAGAGTCCAAAGAAATGAACTGAGGTGGAAATTTTGAAATTGCTTGAAAATACTTTAACAAGTTTGCAAAAGTATGTTTTTTATATCATCACCAATAATTTACAAACCATTTGATAGACATCAATGGTTCAAGAGGCAAAGTTGTTATGAATAAGGAGATCTATCGTTTGATATCAATAGTTTGTGTATTAGTCAAATGTCACGTGACACACAGCTGTCTAGGCCACCAAAAGACATGCACATTTTGCCATTTTTACTATTAGAGCGCCACCTAGAGTCCAAACGCCATGTTCTTTTGTAGGTGACCTCGGATTGATGGTATACACATATTTCCCGAGCCCCATGATGATATGTTAAGCCGTTCTGGATTTAAGGCCATTTAAATGTGATGGGCTCCGCCCATTTTTGTATTTTGGCGCCCCTAAGCGACCGTGAAAGGATATTTATACTTTTTTTCAATAATTATTTACAATCCCGTTCCACGGAAGTAATCTGCATTGTTTTGGTTTTCGATCGGTTTAAAAACCAACGACTAGTTTGCGAAAGTAGGTTTTTGATATCATCAGCGATAACTCACGAACCGTTCGATCGACAGAAGTGGTTCTAGAGGCAAAGTTGCTCAGAAAAAGGAGTCCTATCATATGATATAAATAGTTTGGGTATATGTCAAATGTCACGTGATACACAGTTGTTTATGCACTCCAAAAGCGTTATTACGCCCCCCGGTGGCCGAATAAGTTCATGTTTCTTACAGACCTTCAGGACCATTAGACGAATAAGCCCAGCGACTGTCGTTTCGATCAGCCTTTGTTAACCCGGTGTAATGAGTGCTCAAACTTAATTGGCCGATGGCGGCCATGTTTTTTGAGATACGCCAATGTCCTTTTTGATAGCCATGGGTCTTGACACAAAGACACACCATACCAAATAATAAGTCAATCGGGCAAAAAGTTGCCTAGTTATAGCCATTTTTGAGTTGATTCCTATTATAGCGCCATCTAGTGGCCAAACGCCGCAGTTTTTTTATTGTGACCCCGGATTGAGGGTCTACACATATGTTCCAAGCCCCATGAAGATATCTCAAACAGATCTCGAGTTATGGCCACTTTAGTTAAATATGCCACTTCCGGTTTGGACGTTTTAGCGCCACCTAGCGACCGTGAATTGAAAATTCAACTTATTTTCAATAATTATTTACATTTACACTCAACAGAACTCATCAGCGTTGGTTTGGTTCCGATTGGGCAAAAATCCAGGGACTAGTTCATTTTTTTTTTTTTTCATAAAATGCTAATTAGCGAAAAATCTATAATGACGGAAATAAAATCGGAGATATACGTTTTTTAAGTTTTGAGCCAGTGATTACACTGATATAAGACACTTGGGTGTGCGACAAACGGTTTAGGAGTATCAAGCGCAAGCGCGTTTGTCATCGCTGTAGCGCCACCTATGGGTCGATTTGGCTGGTTCCGTGTATCTGAGTAGCGACAAGGACTACTACCATCTGACAGAGTCTCAGCTCTGTCGGTCTTACGGTTTGGGCTGCCCGATCAGTTTTAGGGAAGAAGTATAATAATAATAATAAAACCAACAAATACAATAGGTTTCTAGCCCTTCGGGCTCGAACCCTACTAATATTAAAACTTCCACAAATACAATAGGTTTCTAG
>CM017917.1:2048503-2065956 GCA_008369825.1 Triplophysa tibetana | reverse complement strand
TGTATGTGTATACTTGCGTGTTTGTATGTGTGTGCATGTGTTTATTTAAGTGTGTGTGAGCTTGTGTGTTTAAGTGTGTGCATGCGCGTTAATGTGCGTATCAGTGTGTGTGTGTGTATGCGTGTTTGCGTGTAAGCACTAAGGAGTAAAAGTGCTCATTAAAATAAGGTTTATCACACACACTGAATGTTTGTGACTCTTAATGACTGGATATATAAGAGAGAGAGAGAGAGAGAGAGAGAGAGAGAGATCTGATACGAGATCATCATCAGTGTGATGTGTGTGTGATGTCTGAGTGTCACACAATGATCTGACTGTACTGGACTGGACTGTGTTTTTCTTTTGTTTTCTTCCTATAAAGCTGCTTTTAACTGATTCAACATTGTAAAGAGCACAATATAAAGACAAGTCAATTGAAAAACAACAATCTGCAGTGACTGATCTGAGATCAGAATGTGCACACACACAGAGATGAGCTTCAAACAGTCCAGACTGATAATAAAAAGATGTTGTGTTTCATATGAATCCTGCTCGAGTCGTTCTGCTCTGGATCACACTGACAAGTCACCAAATACTGCATGAGACACCTGCAGACACAAACACACAACACCTTTCACAGGAAAGAAAGACCAGCGGTTCTACACAACACCCAGACAAAACATGACAACACACAGCTCATTAACAATCACAACATGAGTAACAAAAATAATCCTGAGGAACTCAAACCATACTTAAGAAACTCTCTCTTATTTTACATGACAACTTGTTGTTCTGATGAGACTTCAGAAATAAAACACACACTACACACTAAACTCACTGTCACTGAGAGCATTCAGTTTAAAACTTAAGTAAAGCCGTCATCTAATACACACACACAGACATTAACATGCCCGCACAAACACAACAAGCCCATAACAACACACGCACACACGCACACAAACAAGCCCGGACAAACACACACAGACACAAACACGCCCGGACACACACAAACACGCCCACACGAACACACACAAACACTCCCGAACAAACAAAGACACATACACGTCCGCACGCACATGCATGTGCACACACACAGACACACATGCAAACACACGCCCGTGCACACACACAGACACACATGCACACACACGCCCACACGGACACAGAACACGCATACCCGTGCACTTGCACACACACTACCGTAAACACACTCCCTTACACACAGACAGACGCACACCCACGCACACACAATGCACTTCCACATCAGAGTAAGACATACACAATCTAGTTAAATATACAGAAGAATAAATCACTGAACACACACAACATGTCACACACATTTGATTGTTCTGGAAATCATGTGAACGGACAGAACGAGAGAAAAACAAGAGAGGGAAACGAATCGCTCCATCCTGTCATTCAGAGGGAAACAGACACATGACAAAGATGTGTGACATCAGCCCGACAGCCAGATTACCATCAGAGAGAGTGAGAGAGAGAGAGAGAGAAATAGAGAGAGAGAAATAGAGAGAGAGAGAGAGAAATATAGAGAGAGAAATAGAGAGAGAGAGAGAGAGAAATTGAGAGAGAGAGATAGAGATCCAAACCTAACACAGATCCAATAGATCCAAACCTAACACAGAGGCATCAAAACAAACTCACCTCCATACCCTAAAATAAACATTCAGGTGAAAACAAAATTGCGAAGATACATACAAAAGCATAACTCGTGAACCAAAATTCAAAACCTACTGAATAAATTCCTAGATCCCCATTTCCACACAATAATGAAGGGTAAATTTAGCAGTAGACAGGATTAACCAAATTTTTACAATATCTGCAACGCTATCTAACCTAAAAACCACTAACACAAAACCAAACAAAAAGCCTGTAAAGGAGAAATGGTTTGATAAGGAGTGTAAAAACCTTAGAAAAGAGTAAGAATTCTATCAAATCAGAAACACGAGATGCTGACATGTAAACCACACGCCCCTCTACCATGAAAAGTTTACACAATATAGGACACACTAAGGAAGAAAAAAAACAAGATACACAAAACCAGTTAAAAGCAATTGAAGAATCTCTAGAAACAAATCGCTTCTGGGAAATTGGAACACACTTAACAAACCCACCATGAAGATCTTCCCATTCAGAACGGACGTATGGATAAAGCACTTCTCAAACCTCTTTAGTAAAATAACCAAGAATCAAGAACAAACTAACCTACACAACAACTAGGCACTCTGGAGTCAACAATTAAAGATTACCAAAACCCTTTAGACTATCCAATTACACTCGCTGAGCTAGGCCAGAATATACCAAAACTTAAATCCCAAAAAGCAAGTGGTATCGACGGTATCCTAAACGAGATGATTAAATACGCAGACCAAAAACTTACACTCGCCATCCTCAAACTGTTTAATATCATCTTAAGTACAGGAATATTTCCCACAATCTGGAACCAAGGTCTCATAACTCCAATCCATAAAAGTGGAGACAAATTCGACCCTAATAATACCACCCGGAATATGTGTAAACAGCAACCTAGGTAAACTCCTCTGTAACATTCTTAACAGCAGACTTCTCCAATTCTAAACAACCAAAACATCCTGAGAAAATGCCAAATTGGTTTCCAACCCAAATACCGCACATCCGATCATATATACACTCTTCGTACCTTAATTGACAAAGAAACAAACCAAAGAAAAGAAAGCTCTACTCATGCTTGTTGACTTCAAAAAAGCTTTTGACTCAATCTGGCATGAGGGACTTTTTCTTCAGTTGATTCAATGTGGCATCGGAGGAAAAACCTACGACATCATCAAATCAATGTACACCAAAACACATTTGCAGTTAAAATTGGCAACAAGCACACAGACTTTCTCTCCCAGAGTCGTGGAGTGAGACAGGGCTGTAGTCTAAGTCCTACACTATTTAACATTTACATGAATGAATTAGCTGGAGCTCTAGACAGTCACCAGCACCGGTCCGACCTTACAAGACACCGAAGTGAAATGCCTCCTGTTTGCAGACGATCTGTGCTGCTGTCACCCCACAAAAGAGGGTCTACAGCAACATCTGGACACCCTGCACACTTTCTGCCAAACCTGGGCCTATCGGTTAACCTTAAAAGACTCGAGTCATGATATTCCAAAAAAAGCCCAGTAGCCAAAACCAACATAACCGTTTCAAACTAAACAACGTCCCCCTAGAACACACCAAGAACTACACATATCTTGGTATAACATAAGTACACCGGAAACTTAAACAAGGCTGTAAATGACCTGAGAGACAAGGCACGAAGAGCCTTTTACGCAATCAAAAGAATATCAAAATTGACATCCCAACCGTAATCTGGCTGAAAATAATACAATCAATTATAGAACCGATGGCGCTGTATGGAAGTGAGGTTTGGGGTCCTCTCGCCAACCAAGAGTTCAGCAGATGGGACAAACACCCAATAGAGATTCTGCAAACAGAAATGTGTAAAAACATTCTACGGGTACAGAGAAAAACTCCAAACAACGCCTGCAGAGCAGAATTAGGACTGTATCCTCTAATCATTAAAATACCGTAAAACTGCTCACTTCTTGTTTTGAAAGTATAACACACACACACACACTTTTCATTGTTAAGATCATGGACCGAGCAGAGAGACGTCAAGACAGCATGACCTAGAGCAAGAGTCACAACACACAAACACACACAATGGCACACACAATGGCACACACCATCACACACAATCACACACAATCACACACACAATCACACACAATCACACACAATGACACACATTGACACACTCTTAGGCACAGGATTTCAGTTTCCTGTTGATGTCAGAGAGCAAACGAACCAAAACAATACAAGAACATCCTCACAATGACCATAAGGAAATCCTGTTCAATGTGATGTACACACACACACACCTCTCTGTGCTTTCACTTTACACCTGAACTAATGTAGAGGATCAGTATGAACAGTGGACGTGTGTGTGCATCTTCACTACCCATCATGCTTTGTGTATCACTGCAGATCTAAACTCCAGCAGTACAGAATCACAGGAAGGTGAATTCCAGCAGAAGTTTGAGTGTGTGTTGATCTCCAGATGGCCGTTTACATAAAAGCATCCTCTCTATGCAAATCCTTCATCAATATTCACACTCAAATGACATTCTATGTAAATAAACTCCACCTCAAAGATGTGCTTCCATTCCAAATGCAAATAACACACGAAACTCAGAAAGATGACGCAGACAGGTGACAGTCTCAGGTGAGATCTCATCTCACACACATCAGCACATCACAGTCCAGATGAAAAAAACTCATTATTCTCATACGTCTGCTTTTAAGAACAAAGAACCAATACACAGAAAAACAGGACAGGATCATGGAAATGTCCCGTACCGTAGTATCTGAACCGAATAACATTCACTGCTAAATAAATACTGAATAAAACTCCAGTAAAATTCCTAAAGTTTTCTCGATTGCCTAAACACAATTTCTTGAAATGATGCATCCTCAAAACTCTGAACCCAAATCCATAACTTCTCTCCTCATCGTCCTACACTGCAAACAAATAAATTGAGCCAACATGAAAAATGAGGTAATAATTTTGTGTTGACTCTGTTGTGATATTATTAAATTCTTCAAAGTAATGATACTTTGTTCAGTCAACTTAAATTAGTTTGTTTATAAAATGCTTTTGTCTTATGTTTCTAATAAAGATATTATTGTCACACCAATAACTGTTGTTCAGGTCATTTATATATTTCTGTTGTGTGGATGAACAATGTTCAATTAGCAAAATGAACTATTCAAAGTAAACGTTATGTCCTGTTAAATATAAAATGAACAAATGTGTTTATCTTTTACTACAATTGCAAATGTTTTCTGCCTCAAACAGACCCAAACTTTGATCGATTTACTGTTTAAACACTTTGTGTCGAGTGTTTATATACCGGCTCGCCGTTGTGTCACACACTTACACCTCAACATTGAACACTCAAATCTCAACCATGATAACAATCAAAAACCATCATTCATTAAATCAACTCTAAACTCAATAGATAACAAACACTGTAAAAAACCCTACTCAAAAAAAAGTTCCCAGGATGCACTGCAGCATGTTCAATTCTGTGTTTTTCTTTTAAAGATGAGTGTTTTTAGTTCTTGCTGGATTTATTTATACTGTAATCTATTGTTCCTGTTTGTTATCTGTTGTGTTTAGAGTTTTGTTAATGAATGATGGTTTCTGATTGTTATCACGGTTGAGGTTTGTGTGTTCAATGTTGAGATGTCAGTGCATGACACAACTTCAAAGCCAGTATAAATGCTTTTAACTCAAACTGTTCAAACAGTTATTTGATCAAAGTTTACTGCAATTGTAGTAAAAGACAAAAATATGTGTTTATTTTTAAATAACCAATTAATATTTTTTATTTATGTTCAGTTCAACTATTTTTTTTGTTACGTTCTTCAATAGGTTAACTTCACTATGCTGTGAAAACTAATGACTTTAACCTCATTTTTTTGTACCTCTCAAGAAAACTAATAATCCTAAATTACCTCAATTATTTTTTTTGGATCTCCAATTAGTTGTTTTAAATCGGTACAACTTCTATTACAAAAAGTTGAGTGAAGAAGAGAAAGCCTAGGGGAAATTAGTACTTAGATTTATTTAGGTGTGCAGGCAAAACATTTTTTACAATGATATTAAAGCATAAATTAAGCCAGCAAGAACTAAACACTCATCTAAGAAAAACAACTAAGAAACACAGAATTGAACATGCTGCGATGCATCTTGAGAACTTTAAAAATCTTGCAATATTGCTTGTTCTTGTTTAGAATACTTCGTTTTGTAACTTTAGCAAACTTTCGGACGCTTTTTGGCCAAGTCCAGTCAACAAAATAATCTTTGTTAGAAACATGTTTGGGTTCTCACTTTGTTCAGTATATGCAGAGAAATCATTTGACCCCTTTAACTAAAAATGCTGTGTTCAAGTTACTCATTTATCTTTGTAGGGAGAACATTTTGCAAGTTTAATTATTTTACAGTGTATTTTGGGGTCAAAATGAATTTCTCCACTCGAAACCATTCAAACTTGCTGAAAACGCCTCTGGCTGAACATCCCGTGCCATCTTCCTGCGAGAGCCTGAGGACAGACTGACCATCCCAACTCCATCTCAAGCAATCCCGTCACCACCCAAGAGCAAAGACGGACTACCTGTCACATTAATGCTAAACTTACATCACATGACAGCTGCACTCACTTACATTATGCCATCACCGTTTTCCCTGCTTATAACATTCAGACATATAACAACAGAAGAACCAAAAGGTTCAACTATGGCATCAAAGACGCACCTTTTTTTAAGAGTGTATACGGCTTGTTTTGGTACATTACGGAACCGGAATGTTTCTTAGGGGAACCAAATATGATTCTGTAAATGAATCTTTATATTGAAGAGTGTGATTCAGCACAGACTTCATCTGCAGGTGTCTGAAACATGTGGCGACTCCAAGGGCCTCATTTATAAACCTGCGTAATAACAAAATTGATCGTAAAGTGTGCGTACGCAAAATCCACGGCAACGTTCATGTTTATAACAACGGTCTTTGACGTGAAAAAGTGCATAGCGCCCCATCAGGGTCTGAACAGATGTACGTTTTGCTCGTTCGAGTGCTGCAGGTTTTTTCAAATATAAGTCATTCTTGCCACTTGTATGGGATTTGTACGTTGACAGGCGCTCGTTCACGTATCAATGACATTGTTTAGACATTATTAAAAGGCGGAGATCTGAAACTGTTCAGCTGCTCACGATCATTTGCGATTTATAGATTTCACATCTGATTGAGATGCGTAAACGCATTTTGTTTGCGTACGTTCGTTCTGAATCACACTTTGAGAAATGATCAAAAAAATCAAATGTAGGACGGTTCTCTATCCCTAACCCTCTATCGCAGCATTTTATAAAAGAGAAGTGTTGGGAAGTTACTTGGAAAAAGTAATTAATTACTAGTTACTTATTATATATTCAATAATGTAATTATATTACTGTACAGATGAATCTCTCCAAAAAGTATTTAATGACTTAAATGATTCAAGGATAGACATGAAACAGCTCTTTTAATTCAGTCAGTTAAATAATATACAACGACAAAAAGTACTCTTATTAACTGACTAAAGTATACAAATGTGAGAACTATCCATTAAAGGACGGAGTTTAAAGTTAGACTGATGTCAATTCCACTATTGCACACACATATATTACACAGTATTTAGTTTAATTACATCAGAAGTAACTGTCATTAAATTACAGAATAAATCAGAGTAATCCCTTACTTTACTATTTCAAGAGAAAAGTAATTTAATTAAAGTAACTAGTGACACCCAACAATGTAAATGAGGCCCCAGATTTGAAAGTCACACAGAAATGAAGAACAGATCAGAGACCGAACAGCCCGTTTCACACAAAGACAGAAAACAAGCATTTAATCGGGCGCGCTGAACGCTTATCAAAGAGCCGCATGCCACGTTCCTTCGCCGCGGGCCCCACCGCCGCACAAAACCAAAACATCAAAGTGTCAAAAGATTCTTCTTCTCTTCTCTTAACGTCTTTTGATTATGTGCGGCGTGTCGACAGAAAACAGAGATGGAGAGGCGGGGTTGCCACGGATACGGAGCGGTTGCCATGACGGAGGAAGACAGCAGGAATGTCACTTTCCTTCCTCGTTTTGCCAGTGGGAGGACTGAGACAAACTTCCGACAGAAGAACAAACTTCTGCCGCAAGCTCTCGGTTCTTTATTTCTGGATGTGAACACACGCGCGGGGGGGCGAGAGGCGTTCTGCTGCTCTGTGCTGCTCAGATGCGCTCCAGAAACTCATGTTTGCTGACACAAACACACACACTCGCACGCACCCGCTCGGAGCGCTGAGATAAAAACACTTCATTTGAGTTTTACTGCTCGACACACACTTTCACCGTTTCTGGCTTTTGTGCTTTCTGTGTTTCTCTATAAAGCAACATTTCCATTTGAGTCACGCTGAGAGGTGGATTCACCTCATTCAGCACACACTGCACGACAACACACACACTAAAAGTATCACACACACAAACAAATACACACACTCACAGCTGTCAGATAAACACAATGAGAACGAGTATTTTTGTGTGGTTGTATATTCACAGGTGAGATGCAGAATAATCCAGCAGACAGTGTTGTGTGAATGACATTATAAATAGGTTCAACGCTATAAATTTACACAACACAGTTTTGCAATTTCCACACACTTTGGTGACCTTTGCAAAACGATGACTGAGAAAGTTCTGGCATGAACCTCTAGATGGCGCAGTCCTGAAGTCTAAACCAATCTGATAAAATAACTTCACGGTGCATCTGATTGGTTCCTTCCGTATAAGCAGCCAATGAGCACGCTGCTATACGTTTTACATGTACCAGTGCAGTGCGTTTCAGAACCCTCCTCCTTCCCCAGTTCCACCTGCATAGATCTGCTACAAGATGATCACGTAAGTCATGCGGGGTACATGTTACATGCACATCATGTTGTAGTTGTATTGGTAGTAGCAAGTCACCGTACTCACTCCACCGCAGCAGCGTAGCAGATCTATGATCTATGTCCAAGCTAAACCCTTAATACAGTGAGCACAACAGAAGTATGTGTGAGCTAAACTGCAGGTCATTTATCATTGCTTTGGCACAACATGCATTCATTGAACGCATGAAATCTTTTGTCATTTATAAACAACAGTTGACAGAACTGTGTGTACCTACAGACTCATTTGCACATGTTTACTCTTTTCAAAATTCAAAACAATATCATAGCGCAAAACTGAACAAGACTGCAATTTTCTTTATTTATGTAAAAATTTGAATTGACACGTTCAAAATATACGTGCATGGTGTGTATACACATTCTTGTATTTTGGAACAACAGTAAATATGTATATAGATATATATGGCTTTTGTACAGTACTAGAATCTAATATCAGTACCACATCGGTACAATAGGTGATCAACAACCAACACCAAAATAAATTATTTGAAAAAATATTAAGAACTGCTTTAATGCATATTTATATTTATATTATTTTTATATTTTATATAGCACCATTTAATTTTTACCATTGTTTTACTGAAAAATGCTTTGTTTATATAGACTTATCATCATAATCCCACAAATATGAACAACAAAATTTTGATCAACAATTAAATGTTTCTTGTAAGTCTTTTCAACAGTAGCATTCAAGATGAAAACTGAATGATCCATAAAAATAAAATACTGCGCAGTCATCACTGTACAAACATGCAATGGGTCTAAATAAAGCTACAAAAGGTTAATTTTCTCTTTAATATGTGACAAAGATGTATTAGGTTACTGTCACTTTAAGGCAAATCCTTTTTTGATGCGGATGTACATTTAAAACAACGGACTGTGCTTATGTAAATCTTTTGTGTTTTTGACATAACAGTGTGTCTATTTGAGAGTTCAAGAACATAAACAAGACACGAAAGAGAACTTCATGATGATTATTAGGCTAACTGAGATGTCTGGGACAGAGATAAAGTCATATATGCGATGTATGCCGTTGAATGGGGATGTACAGACGGCATGTAGCATGTGCAATATACGTTAACGTTACACTGTTAAATAATCTCTCAACAAAAGTAGAAAGAGACGAATTCGTAATAAATCACTCACAGTGTCTCAGTTTAATTGATCAAAAGTGCTTGTAGAGCGATTCATCTTGTTCTTCTTTGTTTTCGGTTCTGCATCAGTTCTGCGTCAGTTCTGTGTCATACTGCTGCAAAATTCTGGTATTGAACCGTTTGAAATCTATCATGAACCAGTAAATTTCCAGAACCGGTTTACCCTCCGCAGCTGTTGTGTGATTTAAGTTTAGCTTTAAAAAACAAACATCTCAGTGCTGTAAACCGGCCGCTCATGACCGTCTCATCTCATCACAATAAATTGTTATTCCATTCATTTGTGCGGCAGTATTATTATTATTCATCTCATAAAACATATTTATAGAAGAAATCAAATTTAAAGACCCTATAAAATGACATCTGGATTTTCCTACCGTGACATTTTGGTCATATAATGGACAGTTTTTCTATTCTGAGTCGACAAAACTGTTCTGCCAGCCAACCTGCAAATCCGCCTGAAGACCCCAAAAATAACATTTCACTTACAATGACACACAGCTCCATGAAGACGAAATAACTTCAGTCAATTTATGGACATGAAGAATATTTCATAAACCGAGAGTAAAAGTGAACTCTGAGGTTATAAGCGAGTGTCGTGATGCTTCATTCTGCTTATGTAACACGAAAGGTCAAACAGAAGGGTTTGTGCGCGGCGGCCGGCAGCGAGATTGTGTTTTTACACTCGTGTAAGTGCCGACAATCCTTCAGCGAGAGTGAGATGACTGCTTCACAATGAAGAACACTCCAGAAAAATCCCAAGGTCAAATGTTTCCTCAGCGTTCAGAAAGAGAGCGATGTCAGGTAGTGAAACTACACATCTGTTCCTTGTCCTCACTTTTATTTCCCTGTTAAAGTGATGCACGGTCTGATTATAAATGTCGAGCTTCGAGCGTACACCGTTCCAGACAAAAGCAGAGGGACCGATTTGTTGTTTTACAGAGCCCGTCAGAGTAAACATGAGACAAATAGGCTCAAAAACTTGGATCTGACAAAACTCTTCATAAACAAAACAAAATCAACAAATAAGAGAACTAAATAAATCATGTGTGTTAGAAAAACAAATGAATGCTGAATGTAAATTTAATGAATGTACTTTTACACACATGTACGTGCTGCAGCCTCCGGCTCTGTTCCCGTGGCGACCGGACAAATGCATCCCGACAGAGCTGCAAATCTCCACCGGCAACCATCGCTGGGGAACCTGTCGCCGCGGTAACTAGAATATGACAGGTGGATAGGAAGGCAATCTCTGAAGTGACGAGTCTAACCGCAGGGAAATGAATCTAATGCAGTAGAGATTCCCATAGAGATTCGGATGTTGGAAAGACGAAGCGTTTGACCGCCGCTGGAGCTCGACATGAGACCACCACACCACTCAAGGGATCAAAAAATGAAATGAGAACGAGGCCGAAGATCACAACATATCGAGTCCTGAATGACACACAATATCATTGTATGCTGCACTAATACTGCTGATCATCATTTGTCCTTCCGTTATATTCCTTTAAGTGTTCTTAGGTTTATTCCATTAGATTATTATTGTGTTTTTTTTACGGAGAGGGTTTTAGACCAGTTTTAGACTCAAATAAATGTAAGAGTTGTCAAATGTCATGATTCTGCAGAATCATGACAGAGCCTCGTGTTTTGTGTGGAGAGAGACAATTACGGCCCTTATGGCCTTCCATACACTCTCTACGGTCTTGTCTTTGTACCCGCCCCCTGGTTTCCTCATTATTGCTTGTTATTGATTACATGCCCTACACCTGTTCCCTCTTCATTTGATCCCTTACTTAATGCCCCTGTGTTTTTTTTGTCCTTTTCTATATTAAAATGTCTTGTTAACCCGCTGTCAGCCTCTGGGTCCTCTGTTCATGTCTCACCTTGATCATGACAGTCTAAAGTGAAAACGGTCAGAAAATTACGAATATAATACGAAATTGTTGGAAATTCACTCAGAAATTGAATAAAATAATCAAATGTAAAACAGCACTACATAAACTTCACTTAAAGAGCTAATACAATAGGCCCTTTTCACAATGACGTTACTTAACTTCCGCATTTTTGCAAAACAGTGTATCATAACATCTGTCTTGCAACAAACAAGGAGAAGAAGAACTTCCGTTTTGCCGTCACGCTGGAATTTAACAACAGTGAAAAAAACGGACAGAACACGTTTTCAAATACTTATCTTACTTCGCTAATACTTTGCTAACACAAAAAGAAAACAAGACACCTTCATAATCAAACAGGTACTGTTCAACGAAGAATCTTCTTTATCTAGCTTTGATCTTGTCGCAAGTGAAAATGTGTATACAAGATGTTGTACATCATCTGGTTATATTTGTGGCAGTTGTGCAAGAGACTTGGTAAACTCTTTGTAAATCCTGAGGTACTAGCGGAAGTAACTAGAATAAATAGAATATACAAGCGTTCAAAACATCACGCTACACTTTGGCTTGTCAACGTTCTCGTCCAATCAAATGCTCTTTAACATCTACCACGCTGAGTGTGTGCCGTAAACGAAATGAGCCTATTGGTTATTGTAAAAGGGGGGGCGGGGTCACTCGATATGTGTCGAGCGCTCTCTGCATTTTTTAAAGTGCAAAATCACGTCAACACATGAAATAATGCTGCGCGTTTCAAGGCATTGGAGTGGGGCTTTAAACAACACAACTGAACTACCGTACAAAGACGGTCGTCATGACGACAATGAGACCCGCGTGTCTGTTATTATCACTCTCTCATTGTCATCATTCCATCTGTCAGTGTCAAATTCACAGAAATCTGAATCCTGAAGAACTCCTGTGAAACTCTGTAGATGATTGTCTGTCTGTCTCACATTCCTCCAGTGCTGTCTTGTGTCTGAGACCACATCCAACACAACAGATGGAATACTGACCGTCTGTGTGTGTGTGTGTGTGTGTGTGTGTGTGCAACTGTACATCAACTCAAGCAACATCACTCAGATCATTCAACCGTTTGCTAAAAAAAACGCAACACAACTAGAAGTGAGTAAGTACACAACACAGCTCATCAGTGCCCTCTGAGGGGTCAAACACCGCCGTCTCTACGGTAACAGTGTGGTTAGATGGATGTCACGACGACAGAAGCGGCGATGGCGTGAGTCATGAGAGGAGAGAAAGAGCGCAGAGAAAACCTGCTGCACTTTATTAGACTTTCAGCATCCGCAGCAATGTGACGTTTACACAGTCAACAAGTCCATTATCAACCTGCTTACATCACTTCTGCTTCTGTCTTAACAAACACGATAGAGTGAGAGAGAGAGAGAGAGAGAGAGAGAGAGAGAGATTAGTGTTTGATTTGACAGGACTTGTTGAGGATTCAGCCGAACAGTGTCTGAGAAATTCATCTGCTTTATAAAAGATTCTGCAAAGAACTGTGTTTGATCAGCTAACACACAGGACCCTCACTATCACCACACAGACTCATCTCAGACATCGATGAGATTCAAAGGAGTACTGAAAATGAAGCCCAAGGTAGAACCAATCGTCGCCATCTTGGCATCGCACTTCACTCCCAGATAACTGAAAATGGACAAAGAGGCAGGAGTGGGAGGAGCTGACGTGCAAGGTTGCTGAAACAAACCCCTCCTGCCAAGCTCGAAGTACTGGCGGTTGACCGTTAAACGTTTACAGCGGTTTACAGCTCACTCTTGAGGTATATTACCTGAAACTACAGAAAAAATGTGAATGTGGATAAAAGCGTCTGCCAAATGCGTTAATGTAAATACGTTAATCCTAATATTAGTTAACTCCGAATAAGGCAAATCATTTGATTACTGATGTTCATGTTAACGTTGTCATTGAATCATTATCTCGTACGAATCGTTCAAACACAGATTCATTTAGGAGAGAAACACCGCAAAAAGACGGAGGAAAGTGTCCAAATGAACGGTAATGCGCATCTGCAACATGAGTTACTATGATACTACCGTTAAAAACAACATTTTGAAGCTTTAGCATGACGATGCTATCTAACAGAAACATACTTTTCACAGCTTTGGTGTGTCTGTAGTGATATCTCTTCCAATATCAGTCCAAATCAATTTTGCCACAAAAAAAAGTTGAAAAGGTTGTGAAAGAAGGAAATAAAAGATTTCTTTTCTAAAATTTGAATTGTAGTTTTTGAAACTCTCTCTCTGTCTCTGTCGCAGGTGTTCACACTTCATTACACACATCTGAAGTTGATTCACTGAGTGACCTTCAGAGCAGCAGACAGGAACACACCTGACCGTACATCAGAAACATCAGTTACACACAAAACTAAAGCCGAAGAAACCTCGACCAGCTGCTGAAGTCTCTAGGAACTCGTCCATCCCATAATAAGAGTCTGTGAGATGTGTGTCATTATAACATCACTCACATCAGCAACTGCACATTTACTCAGCAAGACACATTTCAGAAATAGATCCAGAATAATATTTGTTTAAGAAGGAGAGAGGTTATGATTGAGTTCACATCTGCCGGAGTGACTCTTTCTCATCATCCAGCAACACAATCAGCGGCAGAACTTCACTCTCACACGTCTACATCAGTGCAGTGATGACAACAACACACAACCACTCCAACGTGAGCCAATTTATATTTATTTTGATTTAAGGAGAGAATTCTGATGAAGATTGAGCTTTCTGTTCGTGAAGTGTCCATCAAACTCTGACCTCGTGCTCTGACTGAAGGCATCTCCAAACACACGGATCAAAGTCGCCATGACAACCGATGACATCACAGAGATGATCATTAAAGGCGGTCGGGCGGAGATGTGGTCATCACATCTGTTTCTGAAGACATTTAGCCAAAGACGTACAGGAGAAGAGAAGCGTGGTACTGCGCTCATTCTGCTGTTTCTCTCGGAAATGACTTTTTATGGGTCGTCACCTCAAACACTGACAGAGCGACAAAAACAAACTCACACACACAAACACACACACACACACAGTATACAAGTACACTGCACCTCTGGAGACATTGAAAGATAAAATCCCCAATGAAACACACACACAGATGTGAGAGGTCTCTGATTGAATTACTGCTGTAAGTCTTTCATTACACACTTTCACAGTTTCTTCTTTTAATTATCACAAGAACACACACGTATTAATAGAAATGTGTGTGTGTGTGGTGTGTGTTTTATCAGCGGTTTTATCTTTCAACTTCTCAAGCAATGACTGCACTCATATACTGTGTGTGTGTGTGTGTGTGTGTGTGCGTGCGTGCGTGTGTGTGTGCGTGCGCACGTGTGCATTTGTTCGAGTGTGTGTGCATCCGTGTGCGTTTGTGCATGTGTGTGCGCGGATGTGTGTTTGTGTACGCGTGTGTGTTTGTGTGTGCATGAACGTGTTTGTTTGCGGGTATTTGTGTGCACGTGTATGTGTGCGTTTGTTTGTGTGTGTGTGTGTGTGTGTGTGCGTGTGTGTGAGCGTGTGAGTGTGTGTGTGTAAGAGAGAGAGAAAAACAGGTGAGCAGGTGTGCATTGACTATTCTTTTTTCCATCATGATTATCACACAAACACACACACTGTGTCATGTTTTTAATATGTTTAACACACTAATGTTCACTCATATGAATCATATTTCACCTAAAACAAAAAGAATCACATAATCAAAAATGTGTGTGTGTGTGTAACACAATGATCCATCAGTTGAGCTTCAGGAACACTAAAGCCTACTGAGGTTTCATCGGATCATTTTCTCTCATGACTCTAACACAACATTAATGAAGCAGTTACAAATGACACCATCACTTATAAATACTTAATACATTCATGAATAATTCAATACAGAATTAATTTCACATTACATTTCTGATTAGAATTTGAGAGAAAAGTGCACTGTGAGACACAGATCCGTCTTAAACTGACCACATCTCTGTGTCTAGTGCAGGATAACATGTGTTACTTTAACTCGACCTTGTGTTTCACAACCTCTTTTTGAGTCTGTGTTCCTAATCCTAATGAAAATGATTCACTTCTCAAATCTTCCCTTTGGTTTAAGAGTAAGATATGTTAAGACACGTTATCTACTGATTCACCCGCAAGCAAATTAATCTCTCACAGACACACAACCACAGACTCACACTGCACAGAAAGACATGCTGAGAGAGATAGAATGAGTTAATGTCCTGGTGTAGTCATCATTCCTCTTTTAATAACCTATTTTCTTTTAAACTCTCTCCGTCTCACTGCACCGTGTCGTCCTCTATCACCTTGTGCGTTTCTGTGTGTGTATGTGTGTGTGGTTGTGTGTGTGTGTGTGTGTGTGTTCAGGAAGTGTCTGACCCATCTGGCTGAATCTATTTTTTTGAGATCCTAATTCTCTCTCTCTCTCAGACACACACCTGTTAAATTGTTGGGATAAGACACACACATCTGCACGCACACCACACACACACTTACACACAATAATGTGCACACACACTCGCTCACAAACACACATGCGCACACGCACAGGCACCAACATACATACATAGACACAAACACACACACATGCACAACCCTGCACACACACGCTCACGCGCGAATGCACACAAATGCACAACCGAACGCACACGCGCACACACATACATGCACACAGACATGCGCACACACACACGCGCACACACATGAACACACAAACACACACACACTAGCGGTACATTAATTGGGGTGATCATGTATTTTATCTGTTCATAGATCTCACTGGACGATACAAACAGATTTATTAATGAGCCCCTGAAGCCCAAACCAGTTAAACTTCATCAGTAAACCTTTTACAACAGAAGGAGAAAATACAGAAATATATGATGTTAATGCATTAATGCACGTCTGTGTTCTCTATAGTGAGATATACAGGCAGAAGCTGTAACACACACACACACGTGCACACATTCATCTTTATTACAGATGTTACAATATTCACGCTAAAGCATCACCTCCTGTGCTTTATTGAGATTTAACATGTGATGTGTGTCTGTACATGCAGGCCTATTGTGTAGTGACTGATGTCAGATGTGTGTGTGGCGTCTGAAGGGTCGGACTACAGCTCCCATGAGGCCGTGTGTTTCTAGGTCACTCTTGTTCATTAGTGAGATCAGACGCGACTAATCCATCAAAGACAAGAAGAGCGGAACAGACAAGACTAATAGATAACCTGAACAAACCACCTGTCTGTCTGTCTGTCTGTCTGTCTGCCTGTCTGTTCATCTCACATCATGACAGACAGAGATCAGTCAGTCAGATCAAAGCACTTGCGTAACGTCCTGCGTAACGATTATTATCTCAATGATTGTGAAACTGAATGATCACATTTACATTTAGGCATTTGGCAGATGCTTTTATCCAAAGTGACTTACTTTGCATTATCCTTTACATTTATGCTTAGGTATCTGCAATCCCCTGGGATTCGAATCCACAACCTTGTGTTGTTACTCAATGCTCTTACCACTGAGCTTCAGGAAAGACGTGTGTGGGTCTGAAGCTCATCTTTAATATTATCACATTCACACTGATCACACACTCCTCATCTGTTCCTCACAGCGCTTCACTTATTTACACACTTCAACAAACAATCTGACAACAGAGTCGTACACAAACAAAATCAGTCATGTTACAGAAATCTAACAATTAACACAATTAACACACACACACACACACACACACACACATGCATGAATAGTGTTAACGCAGAAAACCTGAAAAGTGTGAGGTGTTGAAGAACACTCACTCTCTCTTTCTCTTTCTCTCTCTCA
>CM017917.1:2034220-2048403 GCA_008369825.1 Triplophysa tibetana | reverse complement strand
GTTGCTGGGCAACCGCTAAGAGTCTGCTGTAAAACGCTCTCACTGATGCAGCAATTTGTGTGTGTGTGTCTGTGTGTGTGTCTGTGTGATCCAAACATGTCACTGATTGGCTAATGGAGAAATAAGTGATGATGTCATAATAGTTTGAGCAGGTGACATCACACATCTGTCCACTGAATTCCAAAAAGAAACAAATGAACATGTCAACACACATGTGTCTCCATCACTCTCTTCATACACACCACACATCCAAAAGCTGTTATTAATATTCAGCACTTCCATTAACTTTGTGTGTGTGTGTTTGTGTGTGTGTGTGTGTGTGTGTGTGTGTGTGTGTGTGTTTGTTGCCTCTCTCTGTCTCTCTGGGAGACACTCAAAAGAGAGTTGTGAAATGAGATTTGATTCTATATGAGATGTTGAATTGCTGATGTTTCTGTGTGCTTGAGAAACACATTTACTTCCTCAATCCATGAAATAACACAAAGATGGCAAAATCTTTCATGTTCAACGTCTCCATCTGTCTCCTGCTCATGCGTGTCTCATTCTAAAGTCATAATAATCCTCCCTTAAATTAAACGTACTGTAAACACACAGCAACAATTCAGGTGAGTATCTCAGAGGCTGATACTCGTCTTTAACAAACCCAGGAACCTTTACTCACTGTCTTCTGTAAAGCCTTTCACCTCATGCATTTATCATTCAGACATTAAAGTTTAAGATTTACTTAAGAGGAAACACATCTACACACATACACATCTACATCTACACACCTATACATCTACTCATCTACACCTACACATCCACATCTACATCTACATCAAAACCTCTACACATCTACATCTACACACCTATACATCTACTCATCTACACCTACACATCTACATCTACACACCTATACATCTACTCATCTACACCTACACATCTACATCTACACACCTATACATCTACTCATCTACACCTACACATCTACATCTACCTCTACACATCTACACCTATACATCTGCATCTATACATCTCTATATGTCTACACCTACACATCTGAATTTACACCTATACATCTGGATTTACACCTATACGTCTACTCATCTACACCTACACATCTATACATCTACACCTATACATCTGCATCTATACATCTCTATATGTCTACACCTACACATCTGAATTTACACCTATACATCTGGATTAACACCTATACATCTACTCATCTACACCTACACATCTATACATCTACACCTGTACATCTGCATCTGCATCTGCATCTATACATCTCTATACATCTACACCTACACATCTGAATTTACACCTATACATCTACTCATCTACACATCTACATCTACATCAAAACCTCTAAACATCTACATCTATACATCTGCATCTGAATCTATACATCTCTATACACCTACACTTATACAACTATCTACACCTATACATCATCTACATAGATAAATCTACACATCCACAGATACTTTAATCCTTCCTCCAGTGGTAAGATCACGGCACCAGCAACACTAAGGTCATGGGTTCGAGCCCAGTGATTGCATGTCCTCTGACAAAAATGTATAATATAATGCTTTGGATTAAAGCATCTGTCAAATGAATACATTTAATGTAAATGTAAGTGTAGTGGAGAAGGCGGGGCGAGACCGTGGTTCGAGACCGGTGAGTAATTGTTAATGAGCGGCAGCTGTGCGCACACCGGCCTCGTATCACGTAGGAGATTGGGAGCATATAAAAGAATAAACGACCGGACCGTAGGAGAGAGGACCGGGCCCGAACATGTTTATGTTTGTATTTATGTTTTATTTGCCGGCCGTCGACCGTGAGGGGCGGCCGGCTGTCTTTTTACTTCCATGTTATTGTTTGTTTATTTTATTAAAACTTGATTTAAATGTCTGCCGGTTCCCGTATTCTTCCTTCCTTGTCTTTGAACTTGTTACAGTAAGATTTACCCATCTCCATCTATACGTCTCTATACATCTACACACAAACACATCTGCATGTACACCTACACATCTATTCCAGAGCTGCAGGAGATCTTTCCTATTCTTATTCACAATACGCTCATGATTCTTTCTGTGCATATGAGAGAATGTGTTATTACTGCAGGTCAGTCTGCTGTTGATAGATAGGAGACTGTGGATTTTGATCCAGGTCTGGTATTTGCCACGTCTCGCCGTGTTGATGTGGTTGTGGAATTTAGAGTTGTATCAGATGATTAGTCTTCCTGAGTCTCTCCCCCTGTCAGACTGTGTAGAGGTTTTGTGATGGAAGAATCATTTGTAGTTGGAGAGCAACGGGTGGTCTTTGCCTTCCTCAATGTCTCATGTAGGATCATGATCTCCATGTCCTTGTGAGGTCTTGTGGTCTAAAAAATGTTTGGAATGTTTAAAAGATATGTTTCCTGTTTAGTCTTTTTTTATTTACATTGTTAAACTGGAGTGTAGATTGTCATGTTGTCAGTTGTTTGCTGATGTAGTTCAGCAGATGTCTCTAGTAGTAATAGTGAGGTGATGAGTCAGGGGCACAGTAGGAAGACCAGCACATCCTTTGGAGACGTCTCTCTCTTTAGTTTGTTATCATTTAAAGTTAATGGAGTGTGCTCTGGGCCTTGTGCTACCTGTTGAGGAAACGTGACGCCACCGGATTTGCGAGTGTTAAATACATCATGCAGTGAAGTTGGCATCGGCAGTGAGTGTAGAGGATTGTTGTCTTGCTGCCGGGGAAGTTGTTGGGCATGGAAGTATTCTGTCAGCTTCAAAAATGAATAATGCAGTGGTGATCTTCTTAAATACCGTTGAGAAAGATAATGAGCTGGTTGAGCGAGGAATTGATGTTGATGGTTTATTTACACCTGTTCCCCCGCTTTCAATGTGCCTCTGTTCTGAGGTCTGAGGAAGACAAGATGGTCCCAGATGGAGTGTCTGTCTCTAATACGGACAAGATTGAGGGAGACGAGCAGCCTATAATGGACATGGTGTGTGAATACTAGTTGTGGGCATAGATTAATTTTTTTAATTTAGATTAATCTAGATTCATCTTGGAATTAATCTAGATTAAAATGGCTCATTTGAATTCTGCCGAAGGCATTAAGAATATTTTTTCTACCCAAATAATGACTAAAAGTAAGTCTTTGAGAACGGGTTTCTCAAGCCAGGTGGCGCATTGGACCAGGGGCTCATCTCCTGTTTCCAAAATGCATCACAAACTGCTTGAGAAAGCTGTTCTACTATGATAATTGGTGATGAAAATAAATGATGTTCAATAAAATGTACTTGTGTTTACTTCCGCATTAGCTAAGGGATGCTTTGTGTTTAGGTGGTACTTGAGACTGGAAGAGCTCCTACAGTACATTTACATTTAGTCATTTAGCAGACGCTTTTATCCAAAGCGACTTACAAAGTGTTAGGGAGCAACAACCGATATGTCACACAGGAGCCATAATACATCAGGTGCCAATACAAGGTTACTGGTTTCAACTAAAGCTAGACCTGTTGAGAGAAAGTTTTTTTTTTTTTTAAACCAACTGTATGTAAACCCATTCCGTACAGTAAACCAATTCCACATTGAACAAGGTGCAAACAACCTTAGTCTTGTCGAGGTTTCCATTGGGAAGCTTCTTAAAAATAAATTTTCCCTGAAGCAAACCCGGCGGCTTCATACCTGCATCCATGTTAGCACGTCACGTTTGATGTGGTCATTTCACAGTAACGTTATGTTGTGTTCAGACCAAACGCGAATGGTGCGTCAAGCGCGAGTGATTTACATGTTAAGTCAATGCAAAGACACGATAGACCTACTTGCTGCGCGAATGAAGCCCTGGTTATGAGATGATGAGGCGGCGCGAATGACGCGAATGAAGCACTGGTTATGAGATGATGCGGCGCGAATGACGCGAATGAAGCCCTGGTTATGAGATGATGAGGCGGCGCGAATGACGCGAATCACACGAGTTTAAAAATCTCGTTCTCGTCCCCTACAGTGCCATTAATCTATGTATACATCCGCGCTAAAATATCAAGGTGAAAGTCATCATAGCTTGCGTAGTATAGACCCAGCTCCCAACCCAACTTTGAGAATAGATTAACGGCGACATTTTTTTTATCGCGCGATAAGAGTCTCACGTTAACGCAGCACGTTAACGCCGATAACGGCCCACCACTAGTGAATACGTTGTCATCGATACAGAGGCAGAGAGTACGATGTTCACAGTACCTCACAAAAGATGTAACAGTGTTAATTTAGGTGATTTAAAATTTGTAAAGAAAATGGACACTGGTTAATGCCAAAGTTAAAGTGATCTAGAAAGCGACAGTGAATCAGATTCTAGCGTCTCCCTTTCACAGAGTGAAGGTTTGATTTACAGTTACGATTTGGAAGACATTAAACTGTTTCTCAAAGCAACTAAAAATAAAAGAGGGGGACGAGAAAATTTGTATTTTCCTAACCTTATACAACTTGTTGAAATAAGATAAATGTGTGTGTGAATAAGAAAAATTGGATGGTGTACAAATACCGCAAAGTCCATTTATCAGCTTATGCTGATGACGTGATTGTAATGGTCAATAATCAAAGTGATATAGAGATTTTAAGGATTAAGGATTTTAAAGTCGTATGCGGTGCTCAAGTGAATTGGAAAAAAAAGTGAAGCTTTAGTGTGTGGAAAGAGGGCGAGGGGGAAGTTCAAATTTCCTGAAGGTTTATGTTTGGATGTAGAAGGTTTTAAATACTTAGGAATAGTTTCAAACTAGATGATTGTATGGGATGTTTTTTAAAAGTTGGCAAATATTTGAGTTAAATTTCTTTCAGCTACTGGAAAAATGTTGTACAAAGCTTGTGTTTTGTTCTTTTATAAGAAGTTTTAAACAATAAAATAGACACCCAATGGCATTCATTCCTCAATATAGATGATGATTTTAAACCTGAATGGAGAGCTTTGTATAAGCAGAAAAGACGAGAGGAGATATACAATGGAGAGCTCTTCATGGCGCAGTTGCTGTAAATGATTTTTTTTCTGTTTTAAACCCTGAAGTGAGCTCTGGATGTCCTTTTTGTTTTAAAAGAGAAACAGGTTTTCATGCTTTTATGGAGTGTTCCAGCTTCAATCCTTTATTTATGGTATTAAATGTCTTTATGGTTGTTTGAATGAATCATTTTCAATGTAATTTTTTGAATTGGGTGCTAAGTATGTGAAATAAAAACATTATGATTGTCAATTACTGAATTTGATCTTGGGTCAAGCTAAATGAGCTGTTTATACAAGTAGAAAAAACAAGATTGAGCAGAAGTCTGGGTAAGATGTGACTGATGTTCTCAAGTCTTGAGAAGTCTAGAGTTATGATTGATTTTAATTTTTATAAGTCAGTGAATTATTTATTTTCTTTTGAAATGAAATGGTGTAGCAAAGGAGCATTGTGTTCTGTTTTTGAAAATGAATAGTTTTTTACATACATTCTGTGATTATATATAATATGAATTATCTTTGGTGAAATTGTTGTATTTGTTTGGCCATTTGTAATAAAGAGCTATTTAAAAATAAAAAAATAAAATCTCTCTCTCTCTCTCTCACTCACCAGCATCAGCTATTGTGCTCTCACATGAGTTGTGTTGTTGTTGTTGTTGAGTTTTCTACAATGGTTCAATTCAACTGGGATGTTCTGTGACCGGAGCGTTCAACTGTCACTAAACGAATGTGTGTTTGTGTGTGTAAGTGTGTGTTTGTGTGAGTGTGTGTGTGTCTGTGTGTGTGACATTATCATTCTGACCTCATAAGCTCTCATCAACACAATGCCGTCAGTCACGGGTGTGAGGTCATCCAAGAGTTCAGATTTAATTTCACAGCTATATCACAAATTGAGTTCATGACATCTGTGACGCGCTGTTAGTCATCACATTTATTACATAAATAAACATTACAACACATACCACATCAACTCTATAACTACAGTGTATAAACATGCTCTCATTACAACTGTAACAAGTGTGACACAATCACTAACTCACATTTTACATTTAATATAACTGCTGTCACACACACACATACATACACACACACACACTAAAGTATTTGCCCCCTTCCAGATATATATTTTTTGGCATATTTGTCATGCTAAAATGATTCAAATCATCAAACAAATTGTAATATTACTCAAAGAAAACCAGAGTAAATATAAAATACAGTTTTAAATGATGGTATTATTTATTAATGGAGAAACAATCCAAACATTTCTGACAATTGCCCCTCTTGGTACATCATGAATTAACTGATGAATTGAATAACTGAGTTACATTTCACTAGCCACACTCAAGCTTAATACTGCCAGACCTGTTGAGTCAAGAAATCACTGAAGTAAAACCTGTCTGACAAACTGAAGGAGTCTAAAAGATCTAAAGAACAGATGAAGTCATTGAAAGGTCTCAGTCTAGAAAGGGTTACAAGTCATGTCTAAGGTTTTCATTATCCTAAAATGGAGAACACATGGACCAGTGACAAACCGTCCCAGGAGTGGCTAGTCTACCAAGATGACTCAAAGAGCACAAGGACGACTCGTCCAGGAGGACATAAAAGATCCCACAACAACATCTAAAGAACTGCAGGCCTCTCTTGCTTCAGTTCAGATTAGTGTTCATGATTCTACACTAAGAAAGAAACTGTGCAAAAATGGCATCATGGGAGAGTTCCAAGATGAAAACCACTGCAAAACATCTTGATGATCCCCGAAACCTTTGGGCAAATATTCTGTGGACTGATGAGACAAAGGTTGAAGTTTTTGGAAGGTGTGCATCCCATTACAAACTAACACAGTATTCATAAAAAGAACATTATACCAACAGTCAAACATGGTGAGGGTAGTGTGATGGTGTTCAGGACCTGGACCACTGGACATAATTGATGGAACCATGAATTTTGCTCTACCAGAAAATCCTGAAAGAGAATGTCTGACCATCAGTTTGTGAGCTTAAGCTTCAACACACTTGGGTTGTGCAGAAGGACAATGATCCAAAACACACCAGGAAGTCCACCTCTGAATGGCTAAAATAATCTAAATAAAGTCGGAAGTCAAAGTCTGGACTTCAATCCAATAGAGATGCTGTGGCATGACCTTAAGAAGGCTGTTCATGCTTGAAGACCCTCCAATGTGGCTGAATTAAAACAATTCTGCAAAGAAGAGAGGAACACAATTCCTCCACAGCGATGAGACTTTTATAAACGCTTGATTGGAGTTAGGGGGCAATTAATTTGTCACATAGAGTCAGAAATGTTTGGATTGTTTCTCCATTAATAAATAAAAACATCATTTAAAACTGTATTTTATATTTACTCTGGTTTTCTTTGAGAAATATTAAAATTTGTATGATGATCTGAATCATTTGAGGGTGACAAATACACAGAAAAAAAAAAAAAATCAGGAAGGGGCGAATACCTTTTCACACAACTGTATACAAACACACAAACACACACACACTCATACATACTGTTTACACACACACACATACATACATACATACACACAAAATAACATATATATACACACACACTCACACACATACATACTATAGACACAAGCATATACATACAAACACACACACAAACACACAAAATCATATATACACACACACTCACACACATACATACTATAGACACAAACATATACATACAAACACACAAACACACGCACGCATACATACTGTTAGCACACACGCATACATACACACACCCACACACTCATACACATACATACTGTATACACACACATATATATATATACAAACACACACACACATACTTTTCCAAAAAATTAAAATAAATTTGTTGTATTGCATTTTGAGGAAGAAATGCACAATATAATCTGGGTTCAAATCTACATGAAGTGTTTTAATTGTGTTTAATAGTTATTAAATGTTAATTGTTTATTAAACGACTAATGAAAGTTCAGTAACACATGTTAGTGGAGAAGGTCAGAAGACGCTCTTGAGATCTGCTAGAGGACATCAACACATCACATGTTGAACTAAGAGTCTCTTAAAGCCCCTGTGAAATCAATATGAATGTTTTTTCCTTTTATTAAAAATAAATAAGCCTTGAGGACGCGTACAAACTGATGCGCTCCTGAGCGCCGACAAAACACACATAGGAGATATAAGCCTTCAAAACTGTCAGTGAGGCACAAAAAAAATGTAGAACTCCGTGACGTCACGCTACACTTCAGCCCCTCGTGAAAGTTCACTTCCAATCAAATCCGCTTTCGAATCTTGGATGTTTGAAAAGGGGGCGGGGCTAGTCGATGCGTCACGAGCTCTGCATTTTTCAGTCGAAATGAACCTTTTTCACCTTTCTAGGTTTCTCAGCGGCGGAAGTCGTCACAGTTGGGTCAATTTCTATAGCGGCGAATGGGAGACTACCACAAATATACTTTTTGCATCCTCATTTGTTGAAATAACAAAATAAAACTACAGGAACAGGAGGAGAGTGAGATCAGGATGAGACACACAGAGCAGCTGGAGTTTCAGTAACACGAGCAGCGTTCACTAAAATAAACTCACAGAGAAACACAAGAATGATGATGAGGATGCTCAGCTTCTGCTGACTTCTGCTACACAACTACACACATCAGCACCTGCTATACACTTACACACACACATAGAGAGAGAGAGATAGAGAGATAGAGCGAGAGAAAGAGAGAGAGATAGAGCGAGAGAAAGAGAGAGAGATAGAGCGAGAGAAAAAGAGAGAGCGAGAGAAAGAGAGAGGGAGAGAGAGAAAGAGAGATAGAGCGAGAGAAAGAGAGAGAGATAGAGCGAGAGAGAGAGAGAGAGCGAGAGAAAGAGAGAGATAGAGAGAGAGAGAGAGAGATAGAGAGAGAGAGAGAGAGAGAGAGAGAGAGAGAGAGAGAGAGAGAGAGAGAGAGAGAAAGATATTAAATTCGTAAGGATATTCTTATTGAAGCTTAAAGAATGTTTCAGTGTACACACACACTCAAAGTACACACACACACTCACAGTACACAAACACACACTCACAGTACACACACACTCACTCACAGTACACACACACACTCACAGTACACACACAGCAGTAGTTGTGATATTTCCTCCCATGTGATCATAACATCACTGAACTCACATCAGCACGTGCTGATCACAGTTTCGTCCTCGCGCTCGTCATGAATCAGATATTCGACCTGTTTTAAAGTCAGGCTCGTGACCTGATGTCAGTTTTAAACACGTGCTCGTGTGATGTGGTGCTGATGCTGCGCGCGACGCGGTCTCTGAGCGGTCGCGTCGCGGGTTACTCACAGTTCTGACGTCGCTGTGTTCTGGTACTGTTGGCTCCGGCAGAGCAGCGAGTGTCCGCACGCTTGACCCATCGCGCATCGCGCCGGTACCGCGCAGAGGATGATGATGATGAAGATGATGATGATGATGAGCAGCAGACTGTCTATCTGTGCGTCTCTCTGAGGACTGGAGCGGGTTGGGCGCGCGCTGCAATAGATCCGCGAGGAGAGCGCGCGCGCGCGTGTGTGTGTGTGTGTGTGTGTGTGTGTGTGATCTGTGATCGATTCAAAAGGCGTTTCCTCTCTCTGAACAAACATCATCAGATATTCATCATTCATCAATTACATGACTGACACACAGCTGAAATATAAACACTTAATATAATGTGATATTAAAGATCTCTTTTCTGTGTAAAAGAAACACTGTAATCTAAAACTGATAAACATAAAGAAAGATCACATTAGAGGGATTACTACTAGATAAACATGAACTACATTAATGTTTTCATGTTAATTGGTATATATATATATTTTTTTAACGTATGTCATTTTATTATTTATTTGTTCCTCTCAACATTTTAGAATTCAATTTATACAAATGTCACATTCGTTTTTAGTTTAGTTTTTATTAAGTTCCTGTTAATAACTTCAATTTTATTCGCGACATTTATAATTTTTGTTTAGTTTCAGTTTTTCAAATTACATTTAGGCCCTGATCTTAAACAACAGAAATGTTTGAGCAATATCCCCGATCCACAGGAATGTATGACATCGCGTTGGACTTCAGTGACATCATCAAGGATCACTGACGTCATGACGGATGTCATACAGTTTAAAGTCTCCGTTAAGCGGAAATTGCGATCGTTTTTACTTCCGTATTCCGACACATTTCGGAGTGCAATTGAGAAAACGAGTGGGCGTGGCTTGCGGATCTTACTGCAAATTGATTGGATGTGTAAAAAGAGCTGTTGCATGGATTTTGAAATGAAGCTGGCAGCAGACTGACTGGTGAGGGGGAGGAGTTAACGATTGCTCCGCCCAAGCCGTCTAAATCACATAATTTGAGATGGATCTCATTTCATGGCGGAAGTACATTTAATAAAAAATTAAAAAGAAAATGAACCACATTTATAAACTAATATGTACTATAAACCTGCAATATTTCATGAATAAAATAATAATGGTCATTTTTAATTTCACTGGGACTTTAAATGTGATATTATAATTCAGTAACATGTTATTTTTGCATTCTGCTTTTTGTTTTGTTAATATAAATCGACAATTCAATTAAATTGTATGTTATTTCTCTTCAGCTTTTCACAGGGCCTGGTCGCACAGCATCTTTACAGGAAACACACTTTAAAGAAGTACAAACAAATAGATCAAATAATCAGTTTTGTTCAGTTTATGTTTATGGTGATTATGACACTTGTGTTATCTGTTTTCAGACAGATGAAGATGTTCATCAGTAAACAGGTAACAGGCAGAGAAAGTGAAATCATAAGGGCTTTTGTTTTGTTTGCTTAACATTTAAAGACAGATTCATGAGCCCTGTCTGGAACAGATTGTCAAAGTTTACACAACACACAAACTGACACACATCCGTATGCTAAATATCAATCTGCCAACTCGGTTAATTAGAAAATCCTCACGGAAACACAATCTGGGCCAATTCTGAAGGGACATAAGTGTCATAAAACAGAAAACAAACAGAGCTTAACACAAGATACATCAGACGATAAACACCAAACACAACTGCACAAACACAGATAAACACACACAACTGTGTTTGAACTGCAACAGCTCAGGACTGCAGTGCATCATGGGAAACACGGCACAGAGTAACAGAGCAAAAAAATATTACAACATCTCACTGATGTAAAAACAGGGTTTGCGTATAGATTCATCATGATATCATGCCTATAAGCCTTGAGGGACCCCTTATAAGCTTTAAAATAATGAATTTGGGAGTTCCCTGGCTTTCCATTAAAACTAGACTACTACAAAACCCAAATGATTTTTGTCCAATTATCACGCTAAAACAAAACACAGTTGTTGAGTGAGTGAGTGAGTGAGAGAGAGAGAGAGAGAGAGAGAAAGTGAGAGAGAAAGTGAGTGAGTGAGTGAGAGAGAGAGAGAGTGTGAGCGTGCGAGAGAGTGAGTGAGAGAGAGAGAGAGTGAGTGATTGAATGTGAGAGAGAAAGTGAGTGAGTGAGTGAGGAGTGAGTGAGTGAGTGAGTTAGTGAGTGAGTGTGTGAGTGAGTTAGCGAGTGAGCGAGTGAGGGAGTGAGCGAGTGAGTGAGTGAGTGAGTGAGTTAGTGAGTGAGTGAGTTAGTGAGTGAGTGAGTGAGTGAGTGAGTGTGTGAGTGAGTTAGTGAGTTAGCGAGTGAGCGAGTGAGCGAGTGAGCGAGTGAGTTAGTGAGTGAGTGAGTGAGGGAGTGAGTGAGTGAGTGAGGGAGTGAGTTAGTGAGTGAGCGAGCGAGTGAGTGAGTGAGTGAGTTAGTGAGTTAGTGAGCGAGTGAGTTAGTGAGTGAGTGAGGGAGCGAGCGAGTGAATTAGTGAATCAGTGAGTGAGTGAGTGAGTGAGTGAGTGAGCGAGTGAGTGAGGGAGCGAGCGAGTGAGTTAGTGAGTCAGTGAGTGAGTGAGTGAGTGAGTGAGCGAGCGAGTGAGTTAGTGAGTTAGTTAGTGAGTTAGTGAGCGAGCGAGTGAGTGAGTGAGTGAGTGAGTGAGTAAGTGAGTGAGGGAGCGAGTGAGCGAGTTAGCGAGTAAGTCAGTGAGTGAGTGAGGGAGCGAGCGAGCGAGTTAGCGAGAGAGTCAGTGAGTGAGTTACTGAGCGAGCGAGCGAGTTAGTGAGTCAGTGAGTGAGTGAGTGAGTGAGTGAGCGAGCGAGTGAGTTAGCGAGTTAGTTAGTGAGTGAGCGAGTGAGGGAGTGAGCGAGTGAGTTAGTGAGTTAGCGAGTTAGCGAGTTAGCGAGTGAGTCAGTGAGTGAGTGAGGGAGCGAGCGAGTTAGCGAGTGAGTCAGTGAGTGAGTGAGTGAGTCAGTGAGTGAGTGAGTGAGTGAGCGAGCGAGCGAGCGAGTTAGTGGGTGAGTGAGTGAGTGAGTCAGTGAGCGAGCGAGCGAGTGAGTTAGTGAGTTAGTGAGCGAGTGAGTGAGTGAGTGAGCGAGTGAGTGAGTTAGTGAGTTAGTGAGTGAGTGAGTGAGTGAGTGAGTGAGAGCGAGTGAGTTAGTGAGTTAGTGAGCGAGTGAGCGAGTGAGTTAGTGAGCGAGTGAGTGAGTTAGTGAGTTAGTGAGTTAGTGAGTGAGTGAGCGAGTGAGTGAGTTAGTGAGTTAGTGAGTTAGTGAGTGAGTGAGTGAGCGAGTGAGTTAGTGAGTTAGTGAGCGAGCGAGTGAGTTAGTGAGCGAGCGAGTGAGTGAGTGAGTGAGTGAATGAGTAAGTGAGTGAGGGAGCGAGTGAGCGAGTTAGCGAGCGAGCGAGCGAGTTAGCGAGTGAGTCAGTGAGTGAGTTAGTGAGTGAGTTAGTGAGTGAGGGAGCGAGTGAGTTAGTGAGCGAGTGAGTTAGTTAGTGAGTGAGTGAGTGAGCGAGTGAGTTAGTTAGTTAGTGAGTGAGTGAGTGAGGGAGACCGAGCGAGCGAGTTAGCGAGTGAGTCAGTGAGTGAGTGAGTGAGTGAGTGAGTGAGTGAGTGAGTCAGTGAGTGAGTGAGTGAGTGAGCGAGTGAGTGAGTGAGTGAGTGGGTGAGTGAGTGAGTGAGTCAGTGAGCGAGCGAGCGAGCGAGTGAGTTAGTGAGTTAGTGAGCGAGTGAGTTAGTGAGCGAGTGAGCGAGTGAGTGAGTGAGCGAGTGAGTGAGTTAGTGAGTGAGTGAGTGAGTGAGCGAGCGAGTGAGTTAGTGAGTTAGTGAGTGAGTGAGCGAGTGAGTTAGTGAGCGAGTGAGTGAGTGAGCGAGTTAGTGAGTTAGTGAGTTAGTGAGTGAGTGAGTAAGTGAGTGAGTGAGTGAGCGAGTGAGTTAGTGAGTGAGCGAGTGAGTTAGTGAGTTAGTGAGTTAGTGAGTGAGCGAGTGAGTTAGTGAGTGAGCGAGTGAGTTAGTGAGTTAGTGAGTTAGTGAGTTAGTGAGTGAGTGAGCGAGTGAGTGAGTTAGTGAGTTAGTGAGTTAGTGAGTGAGTGAGTGAGCGAGTGAGTTAGTGAGTTAGTGAGCGAGCGAGTGAGTTAGTGAGCGAGCGAGTGAGTGAGTGAGTGAGTGAATGAGTAAGTGAGTGAGGGAGCGAGTGAGCGAGTTAGCGAGCGAGCGAGCGAGTTAGCGAGTGAGTCAGTGAGTGAGTTAGTGAGTGAGTTAGTGTGAGTGAGGGAGCGAGTGAGTTAGTGAGCGAGTGAGTTTAGTTAGTGATGAGTGAGTGGCGAGTGAGTTAGTTAGTTAGTGAGTGAGTGAGTGAGGGAGCGACCGAGCGAGCGAGTTAGCGAGTGAGTCAGTGAGTGAGTGAGTGAGTGAGTGAGTGAGTGAGTGAGTCAGTGAGTGAGTGAGGGAGTGATGAGCGAGTGAGTGAGTGAGTGAGAGTGGTGAGTGAGTGAGTGAGTCAGTGAGCGAGCGAGCGAGCGAGTGAGTTAGTGAGTTAGTGAGCGAGTGAGTTAGTGAGCGAGTGAGCGAGTGAGTGAGTGAGCGAGTGAGTGAGTTAGTGAGTGAGTGAGTGAGTGAGCGAGCGAGTGAGTTAGTGAGTTAGTGAGTGAGTGAGCGAGTGAGTTAGTGAGCGAGTGAGTGAGTGAGCGAGTTAGTGAGTTAGTGAGTTAGTGAGTGAGTGAGTAAGTGAGTGAGTGAGTGAGCGAGTGAGTTAGTGAGTGAGCGAGTGAGTTAGTGAGTTAGTGAGCGAGCGAGTTAGTGAGTGAGTGAGTGAGCGACACACACACATATAGAACAGT
>CM017917.1:1941465-2034120 GCA_008369825.1 Triplophysa tibetana | reverse complement strand
CCATGCGCACATGCACACGTACACACACTGTACTCACACACACACACTGTACACGCACACAGACTGTACTCACACACACACACTGTACACACACACACTGTACACGCACACAGACTGTACTCACACACTGCAGCTCTGAATTGTGAAGCTTTTGTAGATTCTGCGTATAAAAGTTTTCAAGTAAAAACATCTATCAGTCCAAACACTCATTCATGTGTCCGTCCGTTAAACACACCCAACATCATCTTCACAGTTTCATGAACCCATACACGTACTTCCTCCCAGTACACAATCATCAGCTACACAAACATCATCGCAGACAACACAACCTAATGATGTCTACATGATCGAATGATGTGATGGAGTGACAGTGATGTCAGATCTTACCCGCACGTCTTTATAGAGTCTGAGCGATGCGCTGGTGAGGATGAAGTATCGATCATGAAAGCTTCCGGTGCTCAGACCCAGTAGATTCCTCTCCTCTTTGAACTTCATCATCCCGTGTTTAGACACCTCCACTTTACTGGCTGTGTGTCACACACACACACGTGATCAATCAGCAGTGATGCTCATGTTAAACACTCTCTCTCTCTCTCTCTTACCCAGGTAGATGAGCATGGCTTCCATGGAGAAGTGTTTCTTCAGCAGCAGGTAGCTGTCTGTTCTCAGAGAATGAACGATGGGCAGAACTCTCTCTTGATAGTGCAGCGGCCGCTCTGACACACAAACACACACGTGTCATCAACACAGTACAGCCTGCACACTACCACAGCACTGATAAACTCTCACCTATCTCCTCTTTCTCATGGACCTCAAAACAGCACCAGTAGTCCTTCTCTCTCACGCTGATCTTCCGTCTGTCCAGAATCTCAAACGTCAGTTCTGCTGCCGTCATAGTGGCGGGAATCTACAGGTGAAAACACAAAACGCACTCAACCTCTTCGTACGCTCATCGGTCCGTGTCACAGTTCACTTTGCTCTTTTCCTCATTAATAAACCTTCTCTAACAAACGTTTGTTTAAATGATCAACCTCACACTTCACACACGTACACCTCACAATAAAGGTAGGCATACATTTGATTTTGTGGCACATGTATGTAAGTACAGGTACTAGTATGAGGATGCTTAGTCATGAGCACTTACTCAGTAATCCATTACTAGTTACTAAGGACAACATTCTCATTTTGGGGTGAAGCAACCCTTCAACAATCACACACGTGAACATTTGCATTCTGATGTTATCATGTTTGTATTGTGTGAGTTAACTGATGTTTTTTGTGTGTTATCACTTAATCGACAGAGAACAAAACATCGTTAGTTTGACCGATATTAATTGAAATCCACAATACAATAAAAAAACTGTGATGTTTGAACGTTCTTAAAAACGCAGTTATCTGGTTTTGAAAATGAACTCTTTGAATGTCCTCCTCTTCTTCATTTCTTCTTTTATTTACATTTATTATCATCATTGAATGACAATTTATTATCGCAGTGTTGACAATTCATTAATTCTCAAGACAGTATTAAGGACGCAGCGAGTCTGTGTATACTATGACTGACGACGGGTCAAAGGTCAAACATTCACCTTCACATGCTGCTCAGCCGTCTCCTTCTTCTCCTCCAGGTAAACTGTACAAATAAAATCACCGCTGGCCTACACACGCGGACAGAAATAAATCATGAATAATCATACAATTATTGATTTGTACAAAAGATGAGTTGGTGTCGCTAAGGTGGTTGCTCGGTGAAAACGGTCCACTCAAGTGATGCTGGAGACACTCACGGGTCCTGCTTTAGGGTTGAGGTTCTCTCTCAGTTTAATGATGTATGTGATTTCATCTAGCTGCCTCTTCAGCTGCTGCTCATTCACCTGAAACAACATCACGTGACATCACACATGGATGACTCCAAACAATAATCCAAAATCAAAATTTTTGATTAATATTTAATTAAGACATGAAGTAAGTTCACGTTGACTGTGACGCTGCACACTGTGACGTCGAACTCATCGCACACACACGTACATCAAATATGGTGACGTAGTGTTGGATGAGATCTTCGATGACACGGCCGGCGTTGTAGTCCTTCCCATCTGTCTGGAAGAGTGTCGGCCCGAACACGATGGCCAGATTATGAAGGTTCATTTGATTGAGATCAGAGAACCGCTGGACACTACACACACACACACATGCCAGTGTGAAAGAACACCAAAGGAATGAGGAAGTGTGTCTCTGAGAAACAGGAAGCGTTAGTCTCACCAGTATAAATGATTCACTAGAGCTCGTAGTGTCGCTTGATTCACTCTCGGCAGATTACTGAACAGAACATGATACTGCGACATCCTGCTGCTCTCGTCTGAAACTGCTACACACACACAAACACACAAACACACACTTCAGATACTTCAACTGTATATCAAACTTGATCTGTGGTTAACTTTATCACACTCTTCTCTTTCATGGTGTATTTCCGCTGTATTGACCACACTGTTGCATCTCAACACGACCGCTGTGTTTTGTTACATGCTAAAATGAGTTTAGGTGTGAATTAGGTGTGAGTCCAATGTCATGACCCGTGAGAGCGTTAAGTCTCAACTTCTCTACTTTTATTGTCAAGAGTTTTCCTTTTTTCCTACAGGATTCCAGGTTGCTGTTGTGTTGTGTGCGTCTGTCTGTTTGTGTGTGTGTTTCAGTCTGTCCATGTGTGTGATTTGTGTGTGTGTGTGTGTGTGTGGGTGCATGCTTCTGTGTGTGTGTATGCGGGTGTGTCCATGCGTCTGTGTGTGATTTGTGTCTGTGTGTGCGTGCATCTATGTGTGTTTGTGTCTGTGTGTGCGCGTGTGCTTGCGTCTGTGTGTGTGTGTTTGCGTCTGCGTGTGCGTGCATCTGTGTTTGTGTGTTTGTGTGTGTTTGTGTTCTTGCGTCTGTGTGTGCATCTGTGTTTGTGTGTGTTTGTGTTCTTGCGTCTGTGTGTGCATCTGTGTTTGTGTGTGTTTGTGTTCTTGCGTCTGTGTGTGCATCTGTGTTTGTGTGTGTTTGTGTTCTTGCGTCTGTGTGTGCATCTGTGTTTGTGTGTGTTTGTGTTCTTGCGTCTGTGTGTGCATCTGTGTTTGTGTGTGTTTGTGTTCTTGCGTCTGTGTGTGCATCTGTGTTTGTGTGTCTGGGTCTATCTCTGCGTGTGTGTGTGTGTTATTACCTGTAGTGGTAAGCCAGTTGTGTGACTGCAGTCCAAACAATCCCTCCTCGATGTCTCTGAAGAACCTCTTGAGGACGTTGGAGACATCATCCACCTGATGTTCTCCCTCCTTCAGCCACACACACCTGGCGTCACGTCTGAAATCCTCCAGCAGGGCGGCGATCCTGCTGTTCACCCCACTCTTGCGGTAGATTCCTTCTGAGATCAGACCTGCGGAACGACACGTCTCATGACCCTGAATGACACAAGACGAGAGCAGAAGTAGATGAGGAAGTACCGTATTGTGTGGTGAAATGAATGCAGCGTTCCACTATGACGGGAATATCTGCTTCTGTCAGCTGCTGGAGGCTCAGCGTGTCTCCAGAACTCCCGGCCGCTCTCTGGATAGCTGAGGCCCAGCCCTGGAAATCCAGCTTCCTCTCGCCCTCGATGTACAGCGTCCTGCACAGACACAGATCGGTAAGTCACCCGCCACCCTTCTAAAACAAGACTTCACTCTCAACCGTCTGAACCAGTCATCTCACCTGCCTCTCTCCACCAGCACCAGGACGTCATTGTCTGGCTGAATCGCTGCGGAAAACAAACACGAGAGGATTCATTCATATCTCTCTCTCTCTCTCTCTCTCTCTCTCTCTCTCTCTTCAGTTACACATCTGTGTCTCTCACTCACACAGCTCCAGGAGCTTCTGCAGGTCGATGGTCTCGTCTCTGTTGTGCTCCTCCAGACAGATGTGGAGACTGGATCCCACCAGACAGAACCAGCCCAGTCTAGACGTCTCCAGATTGAGTCCGTCTTTATATCGCAGCCGACCGATGCGCTCAAAGTCTTTCAGCAGCAGAACTTCAGCGCCCACAGGAATAAACGACTGTCACACAGAAAACATTTGTGATGTAGTTATGTGCTGCTTGAAACCAGTGAAATCCAGCAGAGATGTGTGTGTGTGCGGTTACCCTGGCGATGGATTTGACCCACTCGTGTGCGGCCTCGGGATTATCAGTGCCGAAGAGATACAAGCGTTCTGAATCAGAGTACAGCTCGAACGTGTGATCAAACCTGACAGACAGACAAACACAATGTGAAGAATTATACACACACTTATTCATACGCACATGCACACAAAAACACACACACACACGCGCACACACACACACACACACACACACACAGACACACACACTTACACATGCGCACATGCACACAAAAACACAGACACACACACACACACACACGCACACAGACACACACTTATACATACGCACATGCACACAAAAACACAGACACACACACACACACACAGACACACACTTATACATACGCAGATGCACACAAAAACACAGACACACACATGCACACACACTCAAAGAAACACCATGTGAAGAACGGGAGAAACATCACAGGAGAAACGCCCAAGAGAGAGAAAGCCTGCGGATTACCCATGAGCCTCTGCAGGATTGACAGCCAGACACACGATCTCCCTCATCTTCAGACCTCCATTAGGCGTAGCGTTTTTGTCACTTTCGTAGTAGCTGAAATGTCCGTCGTTCAGCACACACCAGCGACGACTGAACTCTACACAGACAGAGACACATCAGAGGAAGGAAATCACAGACGACAACCTCGGGCGCCCACGGTCTTACCTTCCTTACTCTTCTTCTCTGTGATCGGACGAGCCATGGAGCCGGTCTTAAACAGGAAGCCATTGTGCGTGATGGAGGGCGGGGCCATGTAGTGTACCGTATCTATGGCGACCTCCACCTCTGACCTCGGGAGCTCTGCGGGCGGATGGACAGCGTGAAGCAGCGAACAGGTAGACAAACAGAGGTCATGGCGGTTGTCATGGTAACACACCTGTGTTGCGGTTCTGGGCGAGGAGCTCCACCTGCGTGTTCTGGCCGTGATACTGGGCGAGGGTGATGGGGGAGGGCAGGTCCGGGTCACCGGTGTCACAGTTCACATCAGCGCCGCAGAACACCAGAGCCAGCGTCTCACACACATCGTTCGACTGAACGTTAATACACAGCGCCTACACACACACACACACACTGATGATGTCAGAGCACAGGAATCCACATCTGTACATGTGAGTGTAATTAACCCTATGATGTCATCAACATGTAACTGAAGCACACATGAAATGAATGAGAGAGAGAGAGGGAGAGAGAAAGAGAGAGAGGGAGAGAAAGAGAGAGAGAGAGAGAGAGAGAGAGGGAGAGAAAGAGGCAAAACAACATATTTTCCAGATGAAGTAGACGTCTGAACAACTTTTGTGAGTCATAACTCTTTAAGAAACATAACACTCAAAATAACACACAGACACACAACGATGAGTGAATGTGATGGTGAATGGCGGACGAGAGAATGTTGATTTGGGCTGATGTGTCTCTTTAAGAGTCTCCTTAGAGAGAGAGACAGAGAGAGAGAGGGGTCATGGGTGATGTTTTGACAGCTGAAAATCAACCTTCACAATCATAGCACGACACACACAAACGTTAAACTCACAACACAACCACTATAACACTTCTCTTACTGAATTCAACAATAACACTCACCCGCGCACAAATCTACACACTCTTATTGTCAACAACTTCATTAAGTCTCCACTAAAGAACACTGTTAAACTGCACAGAGCACTACAACAACACAACAAACTGATCAATTACATTATACCTATTGTAATATATGAGTGTATATTATGTACACAAACATATAAAACTCGACCGACTTCATTCATGTCATACCACTGATGTCAAATCACCACACTGTTCCTACACATTCTGTTATTGCACAATTCCCACCGTTTACAGTCAGACTTTACACTTTACCCTCATGCTTCACACACAAGAGCTTATACTGTCATTTACAAATTACACTATCTGCACACACACGCACGCAATAACTCACACACACAAACTTATACAGACACACACACACACGCAAGCACTCACACACACAAACTTATACAGACACACACACGCACGCAAGCACTCACACACACAAACTTATACAGACACACACACACACGCAAGCACTCACACACACAAACTTATACAGACACACACACGCACGCAAGCACTCACACACACAAACTTATACAGACACACGCACGCAAGCACTCACACACACAAACTTATACAGACACACGCACGCAATAACTCACACACACAAACTTATACAGACACACACACACGCAAGCACTCACACACACAAACTTATACAGACACACACACGCACGCACTCACACACACAAACTTATACAGACACACGCACGCAAGCACTCACACACACAAACTTATACAGACACACGCACGCATAACTCACACACACTTATACAGACACACACACGCAAGCACTCACACACACAAACTTATACAGACACACACACACACACGCAAGCACTCACACACACAAACTTATACAGACACACACACGCACGCAAGCACTCACACAAACTTATACAGACACACACACGCACGCAAGCACTCACACACACAAACTTATACAGACACACACACGCACGCAAGCACTCACACACACAAACTTATACACACACACGCACGCAAGCACTCACACACACAAACTTATACAGACACACACACGCACGCAAGCACTCACACACACAAACTTATACACACACACGCACGCAAGCACTCACACACACAAACTTATACAGACACACACACGCACGCAAGCACTCACACACACAAACTTATACACACACACGCACGCAAGCACTCACACACACAAACTTATACAGACACACACACGCACGCAAGCACTCACACACACAAACTTATACAGACACACACACGCACGCAAGCACTCACACACACAAACTTATACAGACACACACACGCAAGCACTCACACACACAAACTTATACAGACACACACACGCACGCAAGTACTCACACACACAAACTTATACAGACACACACACGCATGCAAGCACTCACACACACAAACTTATACACACACACGCACGCAAGCACTCACACACACAAACTTATACAGACACACACACGCATGCAAGCACTCACACACACAAACTTATACACACACACGCACGCAAGCACTCACACACACAAACTTATACAGACACACACACGCACGCAAGCACTCACACACACAAACTTATACACACACACGCACGCAAGCACTCACACACACAAACTTATACAGACACACACACACACGCAAGCACTCACACACACAAACTTATACAGACACACACACGCATGCAGGCACTCACACACACAAACTTATACGCACACGCACGCAAGCACTCACACACACAAACTTATACAGACACACACACGCATGCAAGCACTCACACACACAAACTTATACACACACACGCACGCAAGCACTCACACACACAAACTTATACAGACACACACACACACGCAAGCACTCACACACACAAACTTATACAGACACACACACGCATGCAAGCACTCACACACACAAACTTATACGCACACGCACGCAAGCACTCACACACACAAACTTATACAGACACACACACGCATGCAAGCACTCACACACACAAACTTATACACACACACGCACGCAAGCACTCACACACACAAACTTATACAGACACACACACGCACGCAAGCACTCACACACACAAACGTATACACACACACACACACGCACGCAAGCACTCACACACACAAACTTATACAGACACACACACGCATGCAAGCACTCACACACACAAACTTATACACACACGCACGCAAGCACTCACACACACAAACTTATACAGACACACACACGCACGCAAGCACTCACACACACAAACTTATACACACACACGCACGCAAGCACTCACACACACAAACTTATACAGACACACACACACACACACACGCAAGCACTCACACACACAAACTTATACACACACACGCACGCAAGCACTCACACACACAAACTTACACAGACACACACACGCACGCAAGCACTCACACACACAAACTTATACACACACACGCACGCAAGCACTCACACACACAAACTTATACAGACACACACACGCACGCAAGCACTCACACACACAAACTTATACAGACACACACACACACGCAAGCACTCACACACACAAACTTATACAGACACACACACGCACGCAAGCACTCACACACACAAACGTATACACACACACACACACGCACGCAAGCACTCACACACACAAACTTATACAGACACACACACGCACGCAAGCACTCACACACACAAACTTATACACACACACACACACGCACGCAAGCACTCACACACACAAACTTATACACACACACACACACACGCACGCAAGCACTCACACACACAAACTTATACAGACACACACACACACGCAAGCACTCACACACACAAACTTATACAGACACACACACGCACGCAAGCACTCACACACACAAACTTATACACACACACACACACGCACGCAAGCACTCACACACACAAACTTATACAGACACACACACACACGCAAGCACTCACACACACAAACTTATACAGACACACACACGCACGCACTCACACACACAAACTTATACAGACACACACACACGCACGCAAGCACTCACACACACAAACTTATACACACACACACACGCACGCAAGCACTCACACACACAAACTTATACACACACACACACACACAAGCACTCACACACACAAACTTATACAGACACACACACGCACGCAAGCACTCACACACACAAACTTATACAGACACACACACACACGCAAGCACTCACACACACAAACTTATACAGACACACACACGCACGCAAGCACTCACACACACAAACTTATACACACACACACGCACGCAAGCACTCACACACACAAACTTATACACACACACACGCACGCAAGCACTCACACACACAAACTTATACAGACACACACGCAAGCACTCACACACACAAACTTATACACACACACGCACGCAAGCACTCACACACAAAAAACATATACACACACACGCACGCAAGCACTCACACACACAAACTTATACAGACACACACACGCAAGCACTCACACACACAAACTTATACACACGCACGCAAGCACTCACACACACAAACTTATACACACACACGCACGCAAGCACTCACACACACAAACTTATACACACACACACGCACGCAAGCACTCACACACACAAACTTATACACACGCACGCAAGCACTCACACACACAAACTTATACACACACACACGCACGCAAGCACTCACACACACAAACTTATACAGACACACACACGCACGCAAGCACTCACACACACAAACTTATACACACACACACGCACGCAAGCACTCACACACACAAACTTATACAGACACACACACGCACGCAAGCACTCACACACACAAACTTATACAGACACACACACGCACGCAAGCACTCACACACACAAATTTATACAGACACACACACGCACGCAAGCACTCACACACACAAACGTATACACACACGCACGCAAGCACTCACACACACAAACTTATACAGACACACACACGCACGCAAGCACTCACACACACAAACGTATACACACACGCACGCAAGCACTCACACACACAAACTTATACAGACACACATACGCACGCAAGCACTCACACACACAAACTTATACACACACACACGCACGCAAGCACTCACACACACAAACTTATACAGACACACACACGCACGCAAGCACTCACACACACAAACGTATACACACACACACACGCACGCACTCACACACACAAACTTATACACACACACACGCACGCAAGCACTCACACACACAAACTTATACAGACACACACACGCACGCAAGCACTCACACACACAAACGTATACACACACACACACACGCACGCAAGCACTCACACACACAAACTTATACAGACACACACACGCACGCAAGCACTCACACACACAAACTTATACAGACACACACACACACGCAAGCACTCACACACACAAACTTAAACAGACACACACACACACGCAAGCACTCACACACACAAACTTATACAGACACGCACACACACGCAAGCACTCACACACACAAACTTATATAGACACACACACGCACGCAAGCACTCACACACACAAACTTATACAGACACACACACGCACGCAAGCACTCACACACACAAACTTATATAGACACACACACGCACGCAAGCACTCACACACACAAACTTATACAGACACACACACGCACGCAAGCACTCACACACACAAACTTATACACACACACACGCACGCAAGCACTCACACACACAAACTTATACACACGCACGCAAGCACTCACACACACAAACTTATACACACGCACGCAAGCACTCACACACACAAACTTATACACACACACACACACACGCACGCAAGCACTCACACACACAAACTTATACAGACACACACACGCACGCAAGCACTCACACACACAAACGTATACACACACACACACATGCACGCAAGCACTCACACACACAAACTTATACAGACACACACACACACGCAAGCACTCCCACACACAAACTTATACAGACACACACACACACGCAAGCACTCACACACACAAACTTATACACACACACACACACACGCACGCAAGCACTCACACACACAAACTTATACGCACACGCACGCAAGCACTCACACACACAAACTTATACACACACACACACGCAAGCACTCACACACACAAACTTATACAGACACACGCAGACACACACATACGCACGCATGCTCACACGCACATACACGCACATACCAGGGTACCCCCAGGATCCTCCAAATGAAATTCAAGGCTTTTTAATACCATTTTAAATGAAATTCAATGCCAACTTCGTACCCATTCTGACAGAAGTATGAGGGCAAAATATCAAATCTGTATAAATTTTGAACCCTAGAAAATAATTATGTACAAGTAGGCTACTTGAATTAAATAAAACATTTTATTTAAATTATCAGTTATATTTAATACCAACAGCGTAACACATTTGATTTGTAATAAACAAATAGATTTGAGCTGTTTCAGTAACCGAAGTGATCCGCGGTGCACAGAAGAACGGGCCACTAGGTGGTTGGCGATGGCGATCAGTGCTACACGCGGTGTGTTTGGCACCCTTCATATGGGAGTCCAGGGCCGTAACACCCATTGTCGCTAGCTTAAAAGATTTCCTGCACCAACAGCAATAGGCCTCGCGTTCATTTCCTGACACAGGCTTGACCCAAACGTAATTCGGATTCCTTGTCCACAGCGGATTAAACCGACACTTTCCCATTTTAGCCGACAAACTAGGCTAGCTACTATCTTGTTCTGTGATTTACCTCACTTGCCTAGTAACCATAGTAACGGGTGCGCGAGCTTTCGCGCTTACTGCTATGACATGAATTTTTAATTAGCCCACACTAGTAACAGTTCATTTTGTTACGGTATGAACTTAATCCTAGGAAAAGTTAAAAAAAAAAAAAAAAAATAAGACCTTTGTAACGAAATCCAAGACTTTGTATACCAAATTCAAGGCTATTAAGGCCTTAATTTTAGATTATCAAATTTAAGACTTTTTCAATGCTTTTAAGACCCCGCGGGTACCCTGACATACACGCGCACATACATACACACACATACACGCACGCAGGCATTGCTCAGACGCGCACACAAGCACACACATACACGCACGCATGCTCACACACATGCACACAGACACACGGACACACACACACACACACATACACGCATGCATGCTCAAACACACATGCACACAGACACACACACACACGGACACACATACACGCACGCATGCTCACACACACATGCACACAGTCACACGGACACACACACACACGCATGCTCACACACACACACATGCACACAGACAGACACACACGCACACAGACACGCACACAAAAACACACACTCATGCAAACACACGCGCAAGCATGCTAACACATGCAAGCGCACACACACAGACACGCATGCACACATGCACACACAGACACGCAAATACATACACAGACACGCATGCACACATGCATGCACTTTCAAGGTGTGTTAACACAGTGTGAATATTCTTAATGACAACGTGACATCTGTAGAGTCCTTCTCTCTCTTTCCTCTGTGTGATACATGTTTCCAATTCTCCCCTACAGACCACCCACCTGATCTCAACACAACACACAACACACAGATGGAAGACATCAGATCTGGACTGTGTGTGTGTGTGATACACATCCATGGATGGGTTTAAACATCTGTGCTTCTGCTATAAAAGCACAGGACTGGACACACCCAAACCAGACCCTTTGTGTGTTTGTGTGTGTGTCTGTGTGTGTGTGCGTGTGTGTGTTTGTGTGTGTGTCTGTGTGTGTGTGTGTGTGTGTGTGTGTGTGTGTGTGTGTGTGTATGTGTGTGTGTGTGTGTGTGTTTGTATGTGTGTCTGTGTGTGTGTGTGTGTGTTGGACAGACAGACAGACACAATTGTCCAGAGTAAATAAGTGGACAGATGTTGTCAGCTGCTCACACATGTTTGCTATCTGCAGACAGAAGACAGTTGAATGACACATGTCAGTCCGGCCAGACGCTCGTGATGAAGCTCAATTCATCTTATGACAACTACAGCAGCAACACTAGTTCTTTCCTCTTGTGACTTACCAGCCCGCCTCAATATTCAGTAATTACTCTCTGTAGTACAGTCAGTATATAATAATACATATTAATATAAGTTGCTATATAAATTAAATTGAATACACCAGCTCTCACTGCGCTGAATGAACACAGAGAACTGGACACTACTGTAAATAACTGAGGACCACAATTCAGCAACTCATCCAGACCGCCAATCACAAAACATCAAGTTCAAGTTGTGTAGTGTGTTCCAGGCTTAAGGCCCTTTAATCTCCTCCTTAAATATAACACAAAAACACACTACAATATAACAGCAACAAGATGACTAGATGAGATTTACACACTTAAGAATCTGTCGCTGTAAATCAATAATGAAATCAATATAAAACTACATTTCGTTACACTGTACTTGTATATGTGTAATGACAATAAAGTTGAATCATCATCATCTAATCTAATATGAGATTAAAACAGAACAGATCTCACCAACAACAACAACACAACAAGCCTTTGATTACCACCAAATGTTTAATGTTACAGGACGAAACAAACCCAAACTGAAACACAACACAAAACTGATGTCACCAGTATGTCAGGGATGAGGAAGATGTTGAGACGTCAACCTCAGTTCCCATCACACACACACACCTCTGCTATATCATACAAACACATAGACACACAAACAATGTCAGACACGTCTGCCTGCGTGATTATATGCATGTGTTTGCTGACAAAGACACACAAAAACACAGATTCATCAGGAAATTAGTATATGACCCTCGTCGAGTGTGACACACAGATACACAAAGCTGTCCATTGAGGAAGGTAAAGCTGCTGCTACACAAAGAATGCACAGATACACACATACATATCTATCTCTCTCGCTCTCTTTCTCTCTCTCTCTCTTTCTCTCTCTTTCTCTCTCTCTCTCTCCCTCTCTTTCTCTCTCTCTCTCTCTCTCTCCCTCTCCCTCTCTTTCTCTCTATCTCTCTCTCCCTCTCTCTCCATCTCTCTCTCTCTCTCATTGGGTGGATCTGTCTTTGCATTCCATTGCAGAAAAACACGCACACACTGAACATAAGTCAAATGTTTTTAGTCAAACACCTACAAAAGTGCAACTTGCAGCAATTCACTCCTCTGCTAGTGCAAACTCACACATGAACACGGAAACACAAACACACTCACAAACACACACACACACACACACACTAACACACATAGATAAACACCTTTAACTGCCACATGTACACAAACTAACTAACTTTAACACATCAGTCAAAAGAAACACAGTTCAGTCTTCATCAGAATGACAGCGTGATAACTCACCCGACTGACTCCAAAAACTCGACCTGTCTGAAAACACACACACACACTGACACTGACACAGTGAACAACGGAGAGAGAGAGAGTGACTGCACAGAGGGAGGGGTCTGCCCAGTGTGGGTGGGATCAAAACTCTCATTGATGATGTCACAGGGGATGTGGGCGGGACTCAGGCACAATCTGATCAACAAAGCTTCATGCAGACCGACAGCTGGAGAACAAACTCTCAGTTCCATTACACAACAAATTAAACAAAACAATCAAGTGTCTATAAAACATCTCAGTTTATTAAAAACGGATATTAACAAACAAAACAAAAAACTAACATAACATTTTTCTAAAAACGATGAGATCATTTCTGAGTATTTGAAGAACTTTAGGGACACTTTTGTTGACATGCTTCTCTCTCCACAGACATAATCACCCTCTCACCCTCTCTCTCTCTGTCCGTGTCAGTCTCTCTCTCTCTCTCTCTCTCTCTCTCTCTCTCTGTCCGTGTCAGTCTCTCTCTCTCTCTCTCTCTCTCTCTCTGTCAGTGTCAGTCTCTCTCTCTCTCTCTCTCTCTCTCTCTCTCTCTGTCCGTGTCAGTCTCTCTCTCTCTCTCTCTCTCTCTCTCTCTGTCCGTGTCAGTCTCTCTCTCTCTCTCTCTCTCTCTCTGTCAGTGTCTTCAGTCTCTCTCTCTCTCTCTCTCTCTCTCTCCCTCTCTCTCTCTCTGTCCGTGTCAGTCTTTCTCTCTCTCTCTCTCTCTCTCTCTCTCTCTGTCCGTGTCAGTCTCTCTCTCTCTCTCTCTCTCTCTCTCTCTCTCTGTCAGTGTCAGTCTCTCTCTCTCTCTCTCTCTCTCTTTCTCTGTCCGTGTCAGTCTCTCTCTCTCTCTCTCTCTGTCCGTGTCAGTCTCTCTCTCTCTCTCTTTACCAGTGAGTGAATGGTCTCTTTGTCTGTCTGCGGCTTCTCTTCCCACTGAAGCAGTACAGAGCAATCCTGGGAGTGTGTGTGTGTCAGGAAGCAGATCACATCATGCTGCCATTGGTTTTGTGTTTATAAGTGAACTGCAGATAAAGATTCCTGTGTCTTTGTGTGTCTTTGTGTGTGTGTGTGTCTTTGTGTGTGTGTGTGTGTGTGTGTGTATGTGTTAGGGATGCACGATTAATCGCAATTCCCATTCAAATCATGATTAAATCGATGTTCAGCTTGTTTGTGAAGCACGGCTCTGTTCCATCTGAAAGCACTGCGCCTTTGATTTGCTTATAACGTGCATTTAAAAAAGCAATACCTGTCAAACATCATCCTTATAAATATACTTTATTATCATGAAAATGGAGGCTTGAAAGACAGTAATAGAAAGATGCCAGATAGGAAGACGGCATTTCCTGGTTATCAGCGCGGAACTTCTTCTATGGAGCATTTGAGTTTCTGTGTGAGAGCGCCCTCTGGCTTTCGGATGCAGCTGCATTTACAGCATTTCACTGACAAACTGCGCATAAAACATTGCAGCCAACCACCAAATCGTGTGCTGTTTTGTTTAGATTTATTGTGCAGCCCTAGTATGTGTGTGTGTGTGTGTGTGTGTGTGTGTGTGTGCGTGTGTGCATACATGTGTGTTTGTTTGTTTGTTTGTGTGTGTGCATGTGTGTGTGCATGTGTGTGTTTGACCGTCAGACTCACGTTGTTGAGTTCTCTCTGGTTACCGAACAGCGGATGATATCTGCGGTATTTCCCTTCCCTGTATTTTGCCGTGATGAAGCGGCGTCTCTCTTCACTGCTGCTGTCGACAGCTAAAGCCTCACTGGGAGGGACGTTCGCTGCCCAAAACTGATTGGCTCGCTCGTTTCCTAGCGCGAGGAACAACTGTGGGCCGAGACGGGAGGAGAGACGTCAATGAGCTTTGAGACCTTTGAGACCTTTGAGAGCCAGAGCACACTCACAGAACACACCTGAATCAGATCTTCAGTCCAAACCTTCTTGTCCATTTTCAGACTCCGTACTTTAGATATGCTCGGACCGAGCCCACGATGTTCACCTGTCACAGAAACAGAGAAAGAGTCTAAATCCCAGCTTCGGGTCATCAGTCTGATACTGTGTGTAGAAGCTTTGAATTGGTTGGTGTCATGTGACTGTTTGTTACCTGCACAACGTTTACAGAAAACCACACACAGGTTGATGGCCGCCCACTCAGGCTTGGCCGTGCCGCAGTCTGCACAGATCTGATTGGCCGGCAATGACCAGAGTTGCTCAGCCACTTCAGAGTTAGACAACGCTTCTGCGATCGAGTCCCGCATCACCTCCACCCACTGCTCCTTTAACTGCTCTGTATCTGCTACGAAACTACAGACAGACAGACAACGTTCAGATAGAGTTACAGATAATAAACAGAGATTGAAGTTTTACATCTAATTCTCCAAAAGAACTAAACAAATAAGAAAGTGTGTAGTGTGTGGAATGAATGAATGAATGTCTGACCTGAATATGCGGTACGGTGTGGTCAGATCGAACGCTCTTCTGTCCACTTCCTTCACATTCCCAACGTTCATATCAATAGAAGTGATTCCTATTCCCAGACGATAATCCTGCACACACACAATCACACGTACACAAAAACGCACACCAACACACACAAACGCACAAATACACACGGCAGCACACATAGACACACATACACGCACACATTCACACACACGCGCACACAGACACATGCACACACATGAACACGCACACACACGCATACCAACACACACACATATGCATGCACACACATGCACACACACACAAATACACACACACCGTTAGACCATCAGTATGTGTATTTTCCCACTGCCGTGTTTAATACGTTTTTGGTTTTAGAGATTTAACTGTGGTCCACATTGAGCAACACAAATACACAACTAACCCCGAAAAAACATCACAAATAATACTGAAGAGTTTGTTAAATCACACATATACACAAATGTAAATGAACAGTATTAATCAAAGAGTTAAGAAAATTGCCCCGCTGCTGAACGATGTACAACAGTACACAAACACACACACAGTTTACCTCAGTGTTCTTATAGAGATAGACTTTATCTCCACACACCACAGTAAAGAGTTTAGAGCGCAGACCACGCAGCTCCAGATAACCTTTCAACTCAGAGGTCGTACTGGGGTTTAAGGTCAAATCCAGACCTGCTTGTGTCCGAGATGCTCCAGTACAATTCTTCAACACGGTCACCCAATCGCTTCTCTCTGCTAAACACACACACACGTACAGGAGTCAAGTGTTAACAGACAAATTCACATCACTGTGTGCGTATTGTTTTTGCGTTATTGTTACACATGTGAGCTTTATTTGTGTATGTGTGTTTTCTGTGCATGTTTGTGTTGTTTTATTGTATATCACAAACACACATCTCCTCTGAACACACACTCACCGTCACTCTCGGCTCGGAACAGAAAAGTGCGATTGTGTGTCACGACTTCAAACTTCTGATCACCCACGTTGACCATCCCTGTGATGGAGGCAGTTGGTATGATCCTCTTTGAGTAAACATCCTGCGTACAAGCGACCAATTAAAATACACACAGACTTTGTAATTAATTGTACAATGAGCAGCTGATGACAGCGTGGAAAGTAAAAGCATTATTTAATAATCGTCTCATCACTATTATTGCATGTCTCAATACAAGACACTAGGGGGAGCTGTAACGCCTGCACATTGCATATTTAAGTGTTTATAATGTAACTAAGGCATGGTAATACTGGTCAAATGTACCACCACAACACAATCACTTAAAGAATAACTAAACCATATCCCATAAATAACCTGCAGTAGAATTTAATATTATTGAAGCTAATCTCAGCGTGAAAAATCAGTCTATCAAAATTTCAATTACATAGAATTAACCTTTATTGTAGTCTTGCAAGTGAAAAAAAACAGACAAGAAGCTTTTCTATGACCGATAGCATTTAATGGTGGCTTCAATTCACTCTTGATCAATTCACAAGTGTTTGGCGGTTGTATTGTTGACAGGTAAAAGCCTAAACCTTAAATATATGATGACACACATTTTCTGATGTATTTAAAAGAAAATAATATGGTCACTTTGAAGCAGAACAAATTTGGATAAGAATTAAACGTCAAAGCCCTAAAACAGACAATTAATCACCAAAGACCTAATCAGACACTTACATTTTTACATTTTAGTCATTTGGCAGACGCTTTTATCCAAAGCGACTTACAGTGCACTTATTACAGGGACAATCCCCCTAAAGCAACATGGAGTAAAGTGTCTTGCTCAAGGACACACTGGTGGTGGCTGCTGGGATCCAACCAGCAACCTTTTGATTTACCAGTTCAGTGGTTTAACCCACTAGACCACCATCTCCACTTAATCACCAAAGACCTAAAACCGACAATTAATCGACATGATCGTCAAAGACCTAATCAGACAATTAATCGCCAAAGCCCTAAAACAGACAAGTAATCACCAAAGCCCTAAAACAGACAATTAATCACCAAAGCCCTAAAACAGACAAGTAATTACCAAAGCCCTAAAACAGACAATTAATCGACATGATCATCAAAGACCTAATCAGACAATTAATCGCCAAAGCCCTAAAACAGACTAGTAATCACCAAAGCCCTAAAACAGACAATTAATCACCAAAGCCCTAAAACAGACAATTAATCGTCAAAGCCCTAAAACAGACAATTAATCACCAAAGCCCTAAAACAGTCAATAAATCACCAAAGCCCTAAAACAGACAAGTAATTACCAAAGCCCTAAAACAGACAATTAATCGACATGATCATCAAAGACCTAATCAGACAATTAATCGCCAAAGCCCTAAAACAGACTAGTAATCACCAAAGCCCTAAAACAGACAATTAATCACCAAAGCCCTAAAACAGACAATTAATCGTCAAAGCCCTAAAACAGACAATTAATCACCAAAGCCCTAAAACAGACAATTAATCACCAAAGCCCTAAAACAGACAATTAATCGTCAAAGCCCTAAAACAGACAATTAATCACCAAAGCCCTAAAACAGACAATTAATCGTCAAAGCCCTAAAACAGACAAGTAATCACCAAAGCCCTAAAACAGTCAATAAATCACCAAAGCCCTAAAATAGTCGACATAATCGACAAAGACCTAATCAGACAATTAATCACCAAAGCCCTAAAACAGACAATTAATCACCATAGCCCTAAAACAGTCAATTAATCACCAAAGCCCTAAAACAGAAAATTAATCACCAAAGCCCTAAAACAGACAATTAATCACCAAAGCCCTAAAACAGACAATTAATCACCAAAGCCCTAAAACAGTCAATTAATCACCATAGCCCTAAAACAGTCAATTAATCACCATAGCCCTAAAACCGACAATTAATCGACATGATCGTCAAAGACCTAATCAGACAATTAATCGCCAAAGCCCTAAAACAGACAAGTAATCACCAAAGCCCTAAAACAGACAATTAATCACCAAAGCCCTAAAACAGTCAATTAATCACCAAAGCCCTAAAACAGACAATTAATCACCAAAGCCCTAAAACAGACAATTAATCGTCAAAGCCCTAAAACAGACAATTAATCACCAAAGCCCTAAAACAGTCAATAAATCACCAAAGCCCTAAAACAGACAAGTAATTACCAAAGCCCTAAAACAGACAATTAATCGACATGATCATCAAAGACCTAATCAGACAATTAATCGCCAAAGCCCTAAAACAGACTAGTAATCACCAAAGCCCTAAAACAGACAATTAATCACCAAAGCCCTAAAACAGACAATTAATCGTCAAAGCCCTAAAACAGACAATTAATCACCAAAGCCCTAAAACAGACAATTAATCACCAAAGCCCTAAAACAGACAATTAATCGTCAAAGCCCTAAAACAGACAATTAATCACCAAAGCCCTAAAACAGACAATTAATCGTCAAAGCCCTAAAACAGACAAGTAATCACCAAAGCCCTAAAACAGTCAATAAATCACCAAAGCCCTAAAATAGTCGACATAATCGACAAAGACCTAATCAGACAATTAATCACCAAAGCCCTAAAACAGACAATTAATCACCATAGCCCTAAAACAGTCAATTAATCACCAAAGCCCTAAAACAGAAAATTAATCACCAAAGCCCTAAAACAGACAATTAATCACCAAAGCCCTAAAACAGACAATTAATCACCAAAGCCCTAAAACAGTCAATTAATCACCATAGCCCTAAAACAGTCAATTAATCACCATAGCCCTAAAACCGACAATTAATCGACATGATCGTCAAAGACCTAATCAGACAATTAATCGCCAAAGCCCTAAAACAGACAAGTAATCACCAAAGCCCTAAAACAGACAATTAATCACCAAAGCCCTAAAACAGACAAGTAATTACCAAAGCCCTAAAACAGACAATTAATCGACATGATCATCAAAGACCTAATCAGACAATTAATCGCCAAAGCCCTAAAACAGACTAGTAATCACCAAAGCCCTAAAACAGACAATTAATCACCAAAGCCCTAAAACAGACAATTAATCGTCAAAGCCCTAAAACAGACAATTAATCACCAAAGCCCTAAAACAGTCAATAAATCACCAAAGCCCTAAAACAGACAAGTAATTACCAAAGCCCTAAAACAGACAATTAATCGACATGATCATCAAAGACCTAATCAGACAATTAATCGCCAAAGCCCTAAAACAGACTAGTAATCACCAAAGCCCTAAAACAGACAATTAATCACCAAAGCCCTAAAACAGACAATTAATCGTCAAAGCCCTAAAACAGACAATTAATCACCAAAGCCCTAAAACAGACAATTAATCACCAAAGCCCTAAAACAGACAATTAATCGTCAAAGCCCTAAAACAGACAATTAATCACCAAAGCCCTAAAACAGACAATTAATCACCAAAGCCCTAAAACAGACAAGTAATCACCAAAGCCCTAAAACAGACAATTAATCACCAAAGCCCTAAAACAGACAAGTAATCACCAAAGCCCTAAAACAGACAAGTAATCACCAAAGCCCTAAAACAGACTAGTAATCACCAAAGCCCTAAAACAGACAATTAATCACCAAAGCCCTAAAACAGACAATTAATCGTCAAAGCCCTAAAACAGACAATTAATCACCAAAGCCCTAAAACAGACAATTAATCACCAAAGCCCTAAAACAGACAATTAATCGTCAAAGCCCTAAAACAGACAATTAATCACCAAAGCCCTAAAACAGACAATTAATCACCAAAGCCCTAAAACAGACAAGTAATCACCAAAGCCCTAAAACAGTCAATTAATCACCAAAGCCCTAAAACAGAAAATTAATCACCAAAGCCCTAAAACAGACAATTAATCACCAAAGCCCTAAAACAGACAATTAATCACCAAAGCCCTAAAACAGTCAATTAATCACCATAGCCCTAAAACAGTCAATTAATCACCAAAGCCCTAAAACAGTCAATAAATCACCAAAGCCCTAAAATAGTCGACATAATCGACAAAGACCTAATCAGACAATTAATCACCAAAGCCCTAAAACAGACAATTAATCACCATAGCCCTAAAACAGACAATTAATCACCAAAGCCCTAAAACAGACAATTAATCACCATAGCCCTAAAACAGACAATTAATCACCAAAGCCCTAAAACAGACAATTAATCACCATAGCCCTAAAACAGTCAATTAATCACCAAAGCCCTAAAACAGTCAATAAATCACCAAAGCCCTAAAACAGTCAATAAATCACCAAAGCCCTAAAATAGTCGACATAATCGACAAAGACCTAATCAGACAATTAATCACCAAAGCCCTAAAACAGACAATTAATCACCAAAGCCCTAAAACAGTCAATTAATCACCAAAGCCCTAAAACAGTCAATTAATCACCAAAGCCCTAAAACAGACAATTAATCACCAAAGCCCTAAAACAGACAATTAATCACCAAAGCCCTAAAACAGTCAATTAATCACCAAAGCCCTAAAACAGACAATTAATCACCAAAGCCCTAAAACAGTCAATTAATCACCAAAGCCCTAAAACAGTCAATTAATCACCAAAGCCCTAAAACAGTCAATTAATCACCAAAGCCCTAAAAGAGACAATTAATCACCAAAGCCCTAAAACAGACAATTAATCACCAAAGCCCTAAAACAGACAATTAATCACCAAAGCCCTAAAACAGTCAATTAATCACCAAAGCCCTAAAACAGTCAATTAATCACCAAAGCCCTAAAACAGACAATTAATCACCAAAGCCCTAAAACAGACAATTAATCACCAAAGCCCTAAAACAGTCAATTAATCACCAAAGCCCTAAAATAGTCAATTAATCACCAAAGCCCTAAAACAGTCAATTAATCACCAAAGCCCTAAAACAGTCAATTAATCACCAAAGCCCTAAAACAGTCAATTAATCACCAAAGCCCTAAAATAGTCAATTAATCACCAAAGCCCTAAAATAGTCAATTAATCACCAAAGCCCTAAAACAGTCAATTAATCACCAAAGCCCTAAAACAGTCAATTAATCACCAAAGCCCTAAAACAGTCAATTAATCACCAAAGCCCTAAAACAGTCAATTAATCACCAAAGCCCTAAAATAGTCAATTAATCACCAAAGCCCTAAAACAGTCAATTAATCACCAAAGCCCTAAAACAGTCAATTAATCCCCAAAGCCCTAAAACAGTCAATTAATCACCAAAGCCCTAAAACAGTCAATTAATCACCAAAGCCCTAAAATAGTCAATTAATCACCAAAGCCCTAAAATAGTCAATTAATCACCAAAGCCCTAAAACCGACAATTAATCACCAAAGCCCTAAAACAGTAAATGAATCACCAAAGCCCTAAAACAGTCAATTAATCACTAAAGCCCTAAAACAGTCAATTAATCACCAAAGCCCTAAAACAGACAATTAATCACCAAAGCCCTAAAACAGACAATTAATCACCAAAGCCCTAAAACAGACAATTAATCACCAAAGCCCTAAAACAGTCAATTAATCACCAAAGCCCTAAAATAGTCAATTAATCACCAAAGCCCTAAAACAGTCAATTAATCACCAAAGCCCTAAAACAGACAAGTAATCACCAAAGCCCAAAAACAGACAAGTAATCACCAAAGCCCTAAAACAGTCAATTAATCACCAAAGCCCTAAAACAGTCAATTAATCCCCAAAGCCCTAAAACAGACAATTAATCACCAAAGCCCTAAAACAGTCAATTAATCACCAAAGCCCTAAAACAGTCAATTAATCACCATAGCCCTAAAACAGACAATTAATCCCCAAAGCCCTAAAACAGACAATTAATCACCAAAGCCCTAAAACAGTCAATTAATCCCCAAAGCCCTAAAACAGTCAATTAATCCCCAAAGCCCTAGAACAGACAATTAATCGGAAAAGCATTAGACAATTAGTCGCCATAATAGCAATGTTTTATTAGACAATTAATCGTCAGCCAAATTTCATAACTGTGACAGCCCTAGTTACAACAAAGTCATCGTAAACTGAGTTTAGTCAAGCAGAATCCAGCTACACACCTTCTCAGTATCAAAGTATCTCAGGTATTCAGCATCCAGTTTGACCCAACGGCGCTGGTAGATGAGAGACCTACAAACACACACAGATCAATGTCAATGAGTGTAACAGGATTGTTTTTAGATGCTAAAAGTAACACCGTGTCTACACCGGACAAGGACAATAGAATGCATTAGAACCCATTATAATTTCGTCCACACTGGATGCGGAGTGTCCGGTGCAGGTACGATGTAATGTCCTTATAATGGAAGTCTACAAGGCAAAACAGTAGACATTAGTCCTCATTCATGAAACAGTAGCAGAACGATTTTTTGTGTAAATCGTTCGTAAAGTCGTTTTTACGTAAATTTTTGAATTCATGAAAATGTTTTTATTTTAAACATGTTGATTGGTAGGAAAGAAATGCTGTTCCATACCACGTGTAAGTAGTGCATAAAACCGCACGTAAAATTCTGAATTCTTTTAGACAAACTGACGACGCTGCGTTTTGATGCACTGTGTGTCACAATAATATTTCACAAGTTATTTGCTCTGTCTTTTATCATTTATACCCTTTAACTTTTGGTAAAAAGCAGAGCTTGTAACTGTCCTTTTCTACACAGCTGTCCAATCACAGTGGAGAAGAGGCTGGACAAACACTAAATTGACAAACCATCATACACAACGATCAATTTTATAAAAAATGGTTACAGCATTTTCATATTAAGTAATATTCTTTAAAATAAGATACTAGTAACAAGTAGGCTAACTGTTGCGGATATTCTAAATCACAGCAACTAACGCATCTCCGGAACATCGCGCAGTGCCTCCAAAGCGTTCTCAGGTGCCACCAGCTGGTCGTTTTTAGAAGAGCACCACGCATTATTATTTTAGCTGGCTAACACATTGGTGGACACAGATTAATTGATACATTTATTGGTAAGCATTGCCTTTTAATATCTTATGCATTTATTCAATATAATGTAGACAAAACAGAGAACGAGGTCCGGTGGATTCCAACATTTCTAGATTCTTAATTTGGGTAGCTGAACTTCATATGCAAGGATTATGCTAACTGTGAATGAGCTCATGCGCGCCCTGTTTACCAGTGATTGGAATTCATTAACATAAACACATTTTACTTTCAAATCTGACATTTACGAAGTATTTGTGAATCCGGAGGAATGTTTTCGGGAACACACACACCCCCTGTGCTCACATTCTCTACAGAAAATGTGCATATCTAGTTTACATCAGTTGTCGCGTTAGAGAATGATACTTATTGTTAGAAACTAAACGGCTAAAAACCAAAGAGTTTCCCACACACACCCCTGAGGAGGATTCTTGTAGAGCCAGCCCATTTTGATGACAGGGGTGAGAGTAGAGCCCAAGTCCTCTTGAGGGAGCGGAACACTAACATGACCTGTGACTGGGAGGTAGATGCTGTTCTGACAGCTGGAGATCGAACCAAAATCTTCACTCCATGATCCTCGTCTGAGAGAGAGAGAGAGAGAGAGAGAGAGAGAGGGAGAGAGAGAGAGAGAAAGAGAGAGAAAGAGAGGCTTTTTGCATTACATTACAACCTTAAAGTTATTCCTTTGCACAAAAATGGTGAATTACCTAAAACAAGCAATTATCACCCAATTTCTATTATGTGCTCAGTTATATATTTTTAAAACTTATCAGCATTTCAGTCTGGCTTTAGACCTTACTACTCTACTATTTCTGCCCTTTTAAAATTTACAAATGTTGAGTTTTCATCATTTCACAAATGCCAAGCCACTGGTGCCACTTCATTGATCTTTCAAAGGCTTTCAAGGCCAACCATTATCTTCTTCTAGATGAATTGTCATGTTTTGGTTGGACAAAAATGCCATTCTTTGGTTCAATGCTTATTTGCATAACAGGCATCAAATTTTTTTTCCAAGCTTTTCAGTCTGAGTGCTAGATAGTTTGATCAGGTTTGCCTCAAGGCTCTGCTTTGGGTCCATTACTTTTCTCTATCTTTATTAATAACTTGAGTCAAATCTGTCAAGATTGTTCCATACTTCTTTATGCCGATGACACTGTAATTTAAAACCACTAATTCAGATCTGTTGCATATACACAGTTCACTTCAGACATGCTTACATTGAATAAGAAGAAGTCTTTCTGTATGATGTTTGGTTCACAGCGATGTCATTTTTGCCTATTGATTTGGATATTACTTTTGATGATGGCTCACCTCTGGAGTCTGTTGAGTCTTTTAAATATATTGGCCTTTGGATTGACAATCATCTTACTTTTAAGCCACACATTGATTATATTGTTTATAGAACATGTTGTTGTTAGCGCTTGCTGTATCGTTCAATTGTCGTACCATCTTTCTATCTATTTTGTGCCTATGCTGTAAAAGTTTGTATTATGTTTATAGGACAGCCTTGAAAATGAGATGTTACATCTCAAGGGGCTACCCTTTAAATAAATCGAAATTGAAATTAATAAATTGAATCTAATGCCCAAAAACAACTAACCTCACATGAATGTTTCGAACATACATCCTTGCGTAATCGATGACACCAGAGAATTAAAAATGACCTTCAAACTGTGACTTAGATCAGTGGTTCTCAAACTGGGGGCCGTAAGATGGATCCAGGGGGGCATTTTGTGGCATTTAATGAAATATAGACATTTATCATATATTTAACGCAATCAAACACCAGAAAAATTAGACCCCCCGATCAAAAGAAGTGATGTTTCAGCATTATATAACTGAACATGTTTTTTGGTCAAATTAAAATGTTAAGTTTAAGATTTTAAGTCTTTATTAGGGGGGGCCACAAAGCGATGCACTTTAACAAAGGGGGCCGAACAACGAAAAAGGTTGGGAACCACTGATTTAGATATTAATAACATTCAAGATATAAACACAACGAAACATAAAAGTATCTGAATCAACCTTCATGACTCACTTTTCTACTATGGATTCATAACATTCGCTATCATCATCCAGAAGCTCCTCATCACTGCAGATGCTGCTGTATCGAGGTTTCATCACCTTGGGAACCATCAAGGACATCTATTGGAGGAAACAGCTGTCAGTCAAATAGCGTGCGTCTAAACAAACACGGCATGTTAAACCCCTCACGCACCTTGTTGGCCATATCTAAGAGTGAAGCGTCCCTGCTGAGATTGTGATCCTTATCGTCATATTCATCTGAACTGCCCACTGAATCCAATTCTACAGAGAAAGGTCATGTCAATATATCAACTATCGGTTTTTTGAGCACATCACTTTTGGGTGTGAAGAGTTCGGTTCTTCGTTTGCTTCATTTAATGAAGTTCTTGTGTTCTCAACGTTTGTCAGTGAGAAGTCTGAGACATAAACATGAGCTCACTGACCGCTAACCAAGATATACAGAAAGATCTTTAGCTGTTAACATTTAAGATATGAGAATTTTATCTGGTCATCATTAAACCCACACAAGTCAGCGTGAACCCACAGGTCAACAACGGCCAAAACTGCTGACAAAAGACAAACTTAACCAAACAGAGGGAAAGCTGGACAACTCGGCACATTACAGCACATTACAGCACACACACACTATATTAGTAATGTAATCATATAGACTCAATTAATGCGCAGACACACGCAGACACGCGCAGACTCAGACACGCCCACAGACACACGCGCAGACACACACACGCAGTCCCACAAACACGGATACACACGCAGACACACACACACGCATGCAGACACATGCACAGACACACACACATATACACACAAACATACATGCAGAGACATACGCAGACACACACAGACATGCATGCATGCTTAGACACATAAACACACATGTATAGACACACACGCAGACACAAGCCAAGACACAAATGCGCAGACGCACACACACAGACAAAAACGCAGACACAAACAGGCACAGACACACACGCACGCAGACACATGCACACAGGCAGACCCAGACACATGAACACACACACGTGCAGACACACAGAGATAAGCCCAGACACAAACGCGCAGACGCACACACACAGACCCACATACAGACACAAACACACACACATTCAAGCAGACACACACAAACACAGACTAAAACGCAGATATGCGCAGACACCCTCACACAGACACACACTCAGCAGACTCAAAGATACACATATGAACATACAAACGCTCAGACACGCAGGACTACAGACTACATCTACAGACTACAACATGCTGAAGGAGATCTACAGCTGAAGAAAAGAACGAACTTCAATTATAGTTCAGATTCCACTTAAAGGAGACAGTTCCTGAATGATTCTGTATTCATAATATTTTAAGACAAATAACGATAAACATTTGGTAAACAAAACATGCATTTTTTTCTCATGACGACAAATGAGATAATGTCACATCCGATTTGATCATAGCAGACAACAGGTTTACATGTATTATACTGTCTAATGTGACACCGTTGTGTCCCCTGTGTCTCCTTAACCCATGTGCAAGACTATTCTGAGTATTCCTCAGATCCGGCTTGTGTTTTTCTACATGTAGTTTGATGGACTTCCTTCTATTCTTTTGAATAGATTAAAGAGTGAAGCGTGTCCAACTTTCAGTGATGTATCGAGTCCTTTGAAGGACGAGAAACAAAGAACATAATGAGAAGTCTACTCACCGTTGATGAGCGCTGGCTGTGGCACTGCTCTCCTCGAGCTCCCGCTCGGAAGTCTGATCCGAGGTGGAAAATCTGGGAATTGATCCGGATCCAGAAGATCATCTGCTGTAGAGCTGGAGGAGTTGAGAGGAGAACGGACGAAATATTCATCATCATTCACATGTCTGTGCAGAACGTTAAACATCCTACAGAACTTCTTCATTCTGAAGCGTTAATAACACAGAGAGAAGCGCTTCATTCTTCTGACGACAGCTCACGGGTTTCTCTCGATGGGGTTTTGTGTGGATTCATGTTTCTACACGTTTTATTTCCCTGACATCACACACACAACAGGTTTCATGAGTGTTCACTCTCAACACACCTGCACATGACACACACTGACAGAGAGAGAGATACTTCACTTCACTTTATAATTCACTCTATATTTTACCCTTTACTTTTTCATTTCGCAGACACGCAGACACACTCATACATATTAACATACATGCGCAGACACACTCACACATGCGCAGACACACTCACACATGCGCAGACACACTCACACATGCGCAGACACACGCACAGACACACACACACACGAGCAGACACACACACGAGCAGACACACACTCGAGCAGACACAAACACGCGCAGACACACACACGCGCAGACACACACACGCGCAGAGCAGACACACGCGCAGACACACACACGCGCAGAGCAGACACACACGCGCAGAGCAGACACACACACGCGCAGAGCAGACACACACGCGCAGAGCAGACACACACACGCGCGCAGACACACACACGCGCGCAGACACACACACGCGCAGACACACACACCCGCAGACACACAAAGACACGCGCGTAGACACACAAAGACACGCGCGTAGACACACAGAATAAAACGGATCAGTGTTCATTAAGGATGTAACAATATCAATCTCACTGTACGGTAAAACCCGGTATAAAGTCCAAGATACGATATTTATTGCAATAAAATGCTGACTTGGAAGCTTGCCATAAGCATCCTCTTTTATTTATCCTCTAATTATAAATGTTGGTTATGATTGGCTGAGCTGAGTTCAAAGCCGTTATAAAATACCCTGATTTATAACGACTGACCGCATTACATAACCTAAATATCTCTCTATATATTTCTACACGTATGGAATAACCGTTTTTGCGATTATTGCTTTATTACCACCCCAGTACACAGATCACATTTCATCAATGACTTCAAAAAATATTACATTTAGTTAATGGTGATTTAAGGAGTGCGTTTACATGCACAGTCTTACTGCAATTATCCTTCATAAGCTGCTAACAGGTAAGGTCATGTGAACGCCTAAAATGGTTTTATTTAATCGGGGATAGCTCATAAACGGCGCAGGCAAAACCGGGTCGGCAGAGATAGTTCCTCGCTCATCTCTACTTCTGCCATATTTATTTTCCGCTCTCTGCTTTGTGCCGTAGGTTCACCTTTGGGTCGCCTAGCCAAAAGTAAAATAGCACCTAGTTGGCACAACTAAAAGAGATCACATAAAGATGGTATTAAGATATTAAGGCACCTTCTGATTCGTCCAATTTTGAAAATCTAAGCATGCAACACACAAATGATTGACACATAAAATAAATTTGATTTATCGCAACTCTCTGCGATACTAATATCGTATGTATGATTATCGCGATTACAATATACCGTGCAGCCCAAGTGCATGGCCAAAAAACTCTAGAGCAACATGTGTGTTGTTGTTGTTATCTGACTGAAAACAGGTTGTGTTTCCCCTTTCCTCATATCAGCCTGAGATCAAAGATCGTGGGTGTTGACACAATGACTCTTCCTGTGACCCTGTGAACAGTCCAGAGAACAATCTGACCATCTCAGCCGAAACACCTCAAACACAACCAAACTCAGTCTCACCTCATTCAGTTAAACGATTAGTAGTAATTATATTACTTGCGTAACACTTAACAAACGTTTGTGATCCATCAAGAAAGGTGCTTTAAACTGCCTCACAAACATGACTCAGAATCACACAGAGAGAGTGAAATGAGCCAAGTTTCAGTACTCCACATGTCATTCTGAAAACAGAAGCCGCAGTTCTGACACAAGACCAAAGAGCTGAGCTCCTCACTTTCATCCAATCTCTTCTCAGTCAAAACACGTCCGCATCATATGACAGAACTGACATGCGTTTTAAACAGATTCAGTGACAGACCTCCACAGAAACAGGGAAGTGAAGGCACTTGTGTCTAATTCAATTCATTTCTCAAGTCAAGAGGTCTCAGAACAGATATTTGAAAGCACACGTTCATAACAACAACAAAAATGACTACAAGACACGGACGACTAAACTCTTTCTGAAATCTTCACATACACACAAAATCAAGTTACAACGAACAATCTGCTAATCCGAATGTACTCTTCACATCATCTAGACAACATCCATACAACATTAATCACGTATTCTACACAATGATGCTAGCTGTTGTTGTCTTGGAAACGGAACGCGTGTAGATGGAGTGCCATTGAAAACAGTTTGTTCTGCAGAAGCGTCTGCAGTGTACATTACAAAAACAGCGAGTTAAAACTATCTCAAACATGAGTCACAGAGTGTGGTTTTGATGACACCTACACTAATGTGAGTAAGAGCCCTGCAATAAATGGAAAATTAATCCTAACCGTCAACTTTGGCCTTCAACAAGTACAAAAACTAAATAATTAAGGTAAACGGTTATCGGGCCGCATTCCATTGTGCAACGATCCTTTCTTTCCTTGCTGAATAAAACCCAGCACACAGCTTTCGTTTACAGTGGTTCAGCTGTGCTATTTCTTATGTGTATTTTTCAGTGGAATAGGCAGTTTAAAGGAGAAGTTCACTTTCAACATACATGTACATGATCATTTACTCCCCTCATGTCATCCAAGATGTTTCTGTTTTTGTTTCTTTAGTGGAAAGGAATGAAGGTTTTTGATGAAAACATTCCAGGACTTCTCTCCATATAGTGACTTCAATGGACTCCAAACGTTGAAGGTGAAAATGACAGTTTCAATGCAGCTTCAAAGAACTTTAAACCACACCATACCATGAATTAAGCTGTTAACTACTGAAACCATCGCTCATTTCCTTAACTAAAATAAAAATGTATATAGTTTATTAACAGAAATGATCGCCTTGCTCTGTTCTCCGATGTGTTCATGACTTAAAATAATACATATTTACGTTGAAAAGGTCACGCTTGACTAGACGGAAGTACCGAGTCAATGTTTACAAGTTGAACATGCAAGTTAGCAATGTAAATACGTGTTTTTGTGTAATGAATGCGCATCGCATAACAGAACAAGCCGAGCATTTTTTATAAAGCATATACATTTTATTTTAAAAGCCAAGTTTTTGAAGGGGTCATATGGCGCAAATTGTTTTTCTGTGTCTTTGGTGTGTTCCTAGTTGTCCATGCATGTATTCGACACGTAAAATTGCAGAAATTAAAGTGTCGGAACAAAAGATGCATTCTATCTAAAATCAAATGAATCGCCTCGCCTAACCACACCCTCAGAAATCTACGTCAGTTGGTGGTCTGATTTGACCAAGACCGCCCAAATGTATACTCAAGTAAGGTCGAGTACCGGTCAGAACAATTGACGAGAATGTTCAAATATGGTCAGAGGCGTTACATTTCCCTCACACGCTTGCAGTATTCCACCAATCACTACGCACTGGTGAACTGGCCAATCGTAGCACACCTCGCTTATCAAATCTGCGGTTTCAGAGAGACGGAGCAAAGAGGAGATACAAACGGCATGATATGTGGAAAATACAGCGTTTTTGAACGTTTAATAGTGTATACACATTGCAATACATCTCAAACAAACAAACCATAATATTCCTTTTAACCATGTCAAACGACCCCTTTAAAAATGTTCTATGTTGTATCAAAAGTTACTGAGTAATCGTTTTAAATTATCGGGATCTCAATATTGGCAAGAATAAACGTGATTATTATTTTTGTCATAAGCGAGAGCCCTAATGTACGTAAGAGAGCATTCAATATTGGCATTCAATATTGGCCAGAATAAACGTGATTATTATTTTTGTCATAAGCGAGAGCCCTAATGTACGTAAGAGAGCATTCAAGCTGCAATCTTGACCTTTTAACACACGTAAAATTGGGAGCCCATAATAATGATGTATACTATAAATTGAGCTGATATCAGAGGAATTAAGAGTTTGATGTCATTTGACACATTTACATTCTGTGCATATCAACTCAATCTCATTTCTCTTGCGTTTTTTACAATTTGCTTCATATCAAGCAAATACAACACAGACATGCAACAAATATAAAACTAGCGTAAAGATAAGTTGTTCATTGTAAAAATAAAACCCTTAAAAAAACAGTACATTTTCCTTTATTTTACGGACATTTGTCTTAATTATGCTAAGATGTAATTTAATGTAGTGCAAAATGTAAGATACACGTAAAACAACTGTAAAAATGAATACGGAAAATTCCTTCATATCAATACATTATGTTGTGCCCCATTTTTAAATCTTTTTTAATTGTACATAAACGGTAACTTTATGTTTCGAAAAGAGATGGCGACTACAAATGTAGCAGCTTCAATTTTACGCTATATTCGTGTTTCAAAGTAACAAGTGTTTTGTTAAACCACCTGAACTACCGACGTAAGGGGAGGGAATCATAGGCTTTATGACGATACGATACAGTTTGTGATACATTAGTCAAGATACCAATAATATCACGGTGTTACAATTCTGCGGTAATCAATATATTGTTTGTCGATTCTATAGTGATACATCACGATATCTGCCTAACTTTGAAATCAAAATACACACGAAAGGATAAATGCAACATTTCTCTCTTTATTCAAGTCCATAAAACTTTGTTGAGTAGGTGAATTAATAACATATAACCAAAATGAGTAATATTTCAAGTAAATTAAACATTTTATGCTAAAATGAAAGTAATATCTCTGTAAACTTACACATTTAACACATTTTTATACTGGCACATTTCTAAATTAAACCGACATTTATTTAATCCTAACATCTTAGTGTTAACCCGCTTAAATAAAATAAACCTAAAAAAACATTTAATTGCAGCAATTTGCATTAAATCTAAGCAAATTAACGTTAATTCACAAATACGCAATTCTAAACTTTTCCGCAGAATAGTTCACATTCCGTCATTTGCTGGTTAAGTGCCACCCAGTGGATCCATAATGTAATAACGCGTGGAAATATATTCAGAGCATCTTGTTTTATTAATTCATTAAAATAACGATATTTGGCGCAGCGTACCGATTCTCGTAACGCACGTAGAAGGACGACGATACATCGGCATATCGATATATTATCACACCACAAACCGACCTGAACAGTCTTCAGCAGGCCAGACATACGACACACGATTACAAAAATACCCTACAGACCGGCTAGCAGTGCCCTAGCAACCCCTAGAATGCCTTGGCAACCATACAGCAACGTGCAAAAGTAAAACACAGAGATGAATGCGAATATCTTCATAACATGTCGTAATCTAGTTTACATTTCCTCAACATCTGTTTCATTCTGAGGGGCTGAACTCCCACCAAGACGTAGTGACGACAACAGTCACCTTTGACAAAACCTCATCGAACACAATAACACACACACACGAATACTGCAACATCAATATAATGACAAAAAGCCAGAGATAAACAACAGTAAACGCACACAAAACGACTTCTCATATCAGACACAATGAATGTAGAAATAAAGCAACTTCCCACATTGAACTTACATTCTCGAACACACCCAGTGAGGTCATGAAAGAGCGTGAAGATCCTCTTATTGGTGAAAATACAGACACCTCGCATCAACACGAGGTGATATCATCAAACAAACAAGCGTTCAAAATAAAAAAAACAGCCAGAGATTGACGCTGAAGTGATCGAGACTGCCAACCACACACAAGACAGACGGAAGTAAAGCACACTTTTAGACGGGCGCGTGTGTGTGTGTGTGTGTGTGTGTGTGCGCGCAGAGAACAAAAACAACCGTTTCCTGATTTCGCTGCTCGCAAGGACGAGCTTTAACTAACAACCAGTGCGAGTGTGAACCTCACCAAAACATTTCAGTCCAGCTTTAGGAGCATTAAATACTGGTTTTTAATGTGTAAAATAAAACATAAGGTTTTCTCATTGCTGTCTCTTGTGTGTTCAAAACAGCACAACAAACACACAAACTGTTATATTGCTGAGAAGTGTCACAACGTCCTGAGATGGAAGAGCCGTGTTTCCAAAACCTCTTTGTGATGTCCTGAGACAAGAGTCTGGCTGTAAATCTCTCACATCCTTTAGAAAGAGTGGAAGCCGCTCGTCTGTTTCCTCGAGGAAATCTGCTGACATCTAGTGTTCACATAAAGAACACACACCGTGTAAAACATCACAGAGCGCAAAAACTGAGCTTGGTGACATAATAAAACAAACCAAACATGTCAAACAATCCTTCGTCATTTTTTCTCTCATATCATGTCCTGTGTGACTTTCTTTCTTCTTCGGAACATCACAGAAGATTTTTTGACAACTCTGACCTCCATCGACCTCCATTGTGTGAAACCACCGAGACATTTCTCTAAATATCTTCTGTTGTGTAACAAACACAAGGAGGAAATGAATGACACCGTTGACCAGGAATGTTTTTTTCCACAAGTTATGGATTGATGATGCAGTTTCATGGCTGGAGTTTGTCTTATTTCATCAGCAGTTAAAGGAGAAGTTCACTTTACAAATAAGATGTCATGATAATTCACTCACCCACATTTCATACAAGCCGTCCGTGTGTTTATTTCATCTCTCAAAAAAAATGTTTTTGAGGAAAGCATTCCGGTGATCTTCTCTATATATATATATTGCACTTCAATGGGGGGCTGTTGGTCAAGATCAAAATTTCAGTTTCATCACAGCTTCCGATGAATAAGGGTGTTGTCTACACTGAAAAAAGTTCGTCTTTTTGTCTCGTTTTCCAGTAAAATTGACTGAAAATTCTTGAAATAAGATGCATTTTCTTGATCAGCAAAACGAACCAAGAAAATAAGTCTTATTTTTAGAGCAAAAGTATGAAATCTTATGAAACTTGTACTTAAAACGAGCAAAAAAAAATGGGGTAAGAGAAAATAATCTTGAATTATGGTTTAACTTTTTCTTCTTTCACTTCTTCTCTCATTCTGTTGTGATCGTTCCTTTATTGCTAATAGCAAAACATTGTTGATATAGGTACAGTATTTAGATGGGCAATATTGTGGCACTGTTTTTTTACTCTGGTAACAGCACAGGGTTAGCACAGCACCCCTAACCCTCTCTACAAATTTGTAAAGCATTTGTTTTATTTTTAGTGCATAATTTTTCATAGTCAGGTAAGAGCCATTTTCAGGATTGTCACATCCATAACGCCATATTCCTCATAAATGGACACATGAAAATGAATATAAAGAAACTATTTGATGTTCTATAAAGAGACATCACTTCTCCATTCATTGGGTATTATTTATTCAGGATTGTGCTTTTTATTTGACAGAAATCCTACAAAGGTTATTGTCTCCCAAAAACTGCATCCTTTTTATGTCACGTCCATAACGCATGTTTATTTCACTTTTTTTAAATATCATTTTCTTTCATCGACGGACTTTTTTGATGTTTAGACTCTATCAACAAGGGTTCAGTAAAATATAAACAGATGGTTCCATATAATCTTAACAAATTCATTCTCTGAGCATTTTTATGTCACGTCCATACTACAATATGTCATCTCCATAATACTGGAATTGCCCAGATAAAGTATTTCTGTCCGTTTTAAGACCTGTAAGAAATGTGAATAATGAAGAAAAAATGTCTGGGTTGCTCTGGACAAACATCTATAGTTTGTTTATTAAATAAAAAATATACCAGAAATGTTTGAAGGTTAGATAATCGTCAACTACTGTAAAGTAGATTTTCAGGGGGAAAAGAAAGAGAACTAATGGTTACAGTGTTTTCAAATAAAAGCAGTCGTCCTCTTTTTGCCTTTTGTTTCAGTCTAAGGGAATTTCATATTAATGTTTAGAGACTATATATCGGATACATATTGGTTATGGGATTCCGATGTTAAAGAATTATCGGTTATCATCCAATGTACATAACGGAACATCCCTAGTCATTTGTACTGGAGAACAAAACAAACATACTTTTTTGCTGTGTAGTGAATCGATTAGTCATTTTCCACAAAAAACAAAAAGTGTTCTTCTGCTAGAAGAAATAAACACACGGTTAAAGAGCATGACATTTCAATTGTAAAGTGAACTTCTCCTTTAAAGTTCCACTCTTCTAAAACCATCGATTAACACAAACCAGACAAAATACAACCAAAGAGATCAACTGACTCACACAGACGCACTCCTACTGACAGGAAAAACACACATTATTTCCCAGCTCTGGTTCACGTCACCGTGTGAAGGTCAGTTCACAGGACATTGTGTGTCAGCTGACAGGAAGTGATGCAAAAACAACCTCAGACATGTGCAAGTGTGTTGGGTAAAAGCATGAAACAAGCTGTAGTCAGCAGAAAGAATGAAGAAACACGGCGGATATCGTAAGGGCGGTTTTACCTGGAACTGGACAGGCTGCCGGGATTGACGGAAACTCGTGGAGGAGGAACGGGAGGTCTGTGAGGAACCCGAGGATGGAACTGGGCGTCTGTGGATTCTTTGGAGACACCCACGGCATAGCATTTGGGAGGAAGAGGCGGAACCAGTTCTCCCTGAGCGGATAAGGAACACTGTTCATAAAGGTGGAAGCGATCAGACGAGGAGGAGGAGGTGGACGATGATGAAGAGAGGGAGAGAGTGGGCGACACGGGTGATAGTTTCCTCCTGCTCTTCCGCACTTCACCTTTCAGAGACAGGGGTTCTGGGCGTGGCCTCGGGGCAGGGGTGGGTTTGCGTCGCTCGGCGGGGATTGGCATTTCTCTCGGCGCAGATGCGATTGGGTGTTGTGTAGAGTTCCTCGCCATGTTAGGGTCGGAGGTTGTCACCGTGGATTTAGGTGTAAAGGGCACCGGAGGTCGATTGGCCGTGACCCGTGGAGGCACGGGAGGCAGTGTGGCGCGGACGATGTCGTCCTTCTTATCAGATCCGGGTGCTTTGAACTTCGTCCTCTCTCTGGGAACGGGTCTGACTTCCTCTCTCTCCTCATCTTCCTCCGTACCCGCTGTCGTAGGAAACCGCTTGCGTATGCTGCCGAGAAGCCGCTTCCTGTGGCCTGGAAGAGCCACGCCCATCTGGTGCAGTTCTGCGGACGTCAAATCCTGACATTCCCACAATGTGTCCAGTCCGGCCTCCTGAAATGCCGAGGAGTACTGGTCGAGACGGAGCACGCTCAACCACTCTGCCACGGGCTGGGAACTCCCAGACATAACCCAACACTGCAAAATACTAGGAGAGAGAGAGAGAGAGAGAGAGAGAGAGAGAGGGGGGGGTTAATAAAATAAATCATTAATAATGATAATACTGACACAGTCTTTTTAACTGAGAATGAGAATCTCACAAGGATTAAATCTTTAATTGTCAATGCATGAGGCGTAGAATAACTTTACGAGTACATTAAAGAACTACAGACTCGTCCTCTTCATTGACCAGATGAAAAACAGAATCCTAAGACTTGAAGATAGTCTGTATCTGATGCCGACTGTAGCTGAAATTTAAGATATTTAGGTTACAAATAAAGAGAAGAATATCCAGACTGATCTGACGCAACAGAGAAATTTAAAGACATACAACCAAAGCCGCGGGAACATATTTAGACCAGAAGGTGATGTCATTTCTTTGCCGGGGCTTTATTTCGCCCGTGATTGCGTGGGATTTGGGATAATATAAGTCATGTGGCAAATCACCTTAAATAATGCTAGAAATTCCCGCATCTGTTTGCATTATTTCTGATCAAATAATAAAATGGACCCCTGACCCGAACAAGATGAAATCAAAACCAAACAAAGTATATGAAGAGTTCGGTTCCAAAACGCTATAAATCCATTGAGATTAATTTGAGTCAATATGCGTTTTCTCTACAAAGAAAGTGGCAAGAGGAAAACCATGATTTTCTGTTTCAAGTAGCATCTTAAGGTTCTACTCACATAAAAAATTAAAATCCAAATTTTGATTTTTAAAGATTTATTGTAAAAACTGATAATTTTTCCCCAGAATGAAATACATCCATCACATTTCTTTTTTATGCAATAAATCTATTGAAACAATGGTCTCGCACTCGCTCTGACACGGGAGTCACAACCGGAAATCACCAAAGTGAGCCAAAGAGCATGTTCACTGATTGACGTTCAAAAGCCAAAGGTTTTTCAACAAAAACAGGATTAAAAACGTCTCATTCCGCATCAGGAGTAGACTCTGAACTTAAACTTGCTCATGCAGAATGCAATGCGTCCTGTGGTGCGCAATACTGTGACCCGAGATAATAAAATACAGCTTATATCTTATGACAATATAGCTGATTGTTGCCAAAAGCCAAAGCACAATCTACAGCGGCAGTTTAAAGTTAAACTTCCCCCAAAAATTTTAATTCTGTCATCATTTCCTCACCTTTGTGTTGTTCCAAAATCCAAATGTGTATAAATGTCTTTGTTCTGATGATATTTGGAAGAATCCTTATACCAAACAGATCTCGACCCCCATTGACTCACATAGTAGAAAAAATGCCACAGAAATGTTTGCTGTCCAAGAATCTTAAAAATGTCTTATTTTGTGTTCAAGAGAACAAAGAAATTGATAAAGTCATTTTCCCTACTATGGGAGTCAATGGAGGTTGAGATGTGTTTGGTTATCAGGATCATTCCAAATATCTTTCTCTGTGTTCATCAGACATATCAGGGCTTGACATTAAGCATTGTCACGTGGTTGTCCTTTGGACAAGAAAATTTGTCAATCACTTGTCCGAGTACAAAAATTACTTGCCCAAAGATAAAAAAAATTGATATTTCATTTGAACTATAATATGATTAATACAACATCATTTTTTTGGTTTTAGATTGGTCAAGTTTGCTTCTAACACTTTAACTAGTATCTGCTTTGGGGCGCCTGACATTGGTTATAGGCCTATTCTCCTCGACTGCTATAAAACAAAGGCAAGCAGTATATATCAGCCAAATTCTCAAATGAAGAAATGTACAATATCACTGTCTTATATTACTGCTGGCCTGCATGCCAAACTCCAAATGTGGCCTTCAGGGTTGACACTGATGAAGTCCCGCGTGGAGGCATTCATCTACAACTGTCCGGTAAAAAAAAAAAATTCCCTTTTGGTGCATGACACTCGACCTTTATTAACGAATGCCTTGATCTCATGATACAATCGTGTTATCATTGTGGCTTACCTTTAACAGTCACGCCATTAATGTTTTAATAAATATTAGTGAATAGACAAATCAATACAATAACTTTTAATTCTTTTTTTTTTATATATTTTTTTATTAATTTAGTTTTGACACATTTTAAGTCGACTCGGCTATGGATACAGCACTCAGATATCAGACACAAATGACACTGAATCACGCTTCTGAAGGAAAATCAGCATGGAAATCACCTGAGACTCATGTTAACACAACACAATCCACTTATAATGAAGAAGACATGCAGAGTTCATATTCAGAAACAAACACACAAAGATATACAGTAATTTATAGAGTAATCTCTCTCACACAAGCATCTGTGGAGGCCGTGGCTTTATATCTAACTGTACATCAGGACAAACGTCATGTGGTTCTCCAATCGCTCGCAGAACCACAAGTATGACAAATGCCTTTCGTAACCCCACAAACATTTGACAAATACACCGCATTTACCGTACAGACCCAAACTGGACTACAAACACTTTGCCATGCAATACATGCAACAGAATTATATCTTATTAGTCATTATCTACACAAACAAACAGATTTATAATAAACCACTATCTCTCACTCAACAACACACACAACAAACCATAATTTACATAGCACAAAGACACACAATCACTCACTCTCTCTCTCTCTCTCTCTCTCTCTCTCTGATATTTAGCTTGTTCCTCATTCTTGTCTCACTGGATCAGGAACTAAATCTGTTAAATTCAAATAAACATTTCAGTGAGTACAGTAACATTTAAAGCCACACTTAACACATTCCAGCGACACACATGATTGGTCCTCACACACACTTGACATCTGTGACTGGAACTTCAGGTCTCACATGTTTGTTTCCTAATCTTCTTGGAAGACTCTTTAAGTGTAAAAACACACTCTGTATATATATGATTCTCATGAGCTGTGAAGTGCATACTTTTAGTGTTTAGATAATAAAAAGTGTGATTTGAGATGCTGTGCATATCAAGATGGAGACGCACTTCCTGCGACTAAGTAAAGTCAAAGCATTTGCATCATGACCGATCCATGACCGACCCCAAGAAAGAGCTCTGACATCAAAAACATACATTCAGCAAGGGTCATGAATATGCTGAACAAACAGATTAACCTCAAAGATAAAACCATCACTCACATACATGATTCAGTCTCATCACAGTCACCTCAGGGTTTTTCTTGGCTCAAAATGAGGCGGAGGTGGTGCCATCATGTACACACACTTGTAGGTCTACTGTACCTTTAAGTGGCTTAAACAAAGTGAATCCGACCTATTCAAATTTCTCATAAAATTGGATGAAAATGAAAAATTAAGTATTATAAAACATTACTTTTATTCGAGCAAAACAGAAATGATTTTTAATCAAATATAGCTTTTTATCATTTTCAACTAACTTTTTAGCACACAATAGCCAATTGACAGTCTTACTAGATGACTTTTTGCATTCTCTGTGGTTCACTTTAAACGATTCAATGATCTCTTATATTCGCTAGTGACTGAAAAGTTCAATAGTTTAAATGAATCGGTTTAAATGAGTCATTCCTGTGCGAGTCGTTCAAAACGCAATGTAAGTTCATATTTGCAAACTTGCCGTGTACTAGGGTTGTCACGGTACCATAAACATGTCTTACGATAACAAGTATCTCGATACCAAGTAGTGTCATGATGCTATGTCATGTTCATAATTCAAATCTATAGAAAACACACAGATTTAGATGAAACATTTTGTATTTACTATAGTAAACTGTATTATACTTTGCACTAGAATAACTTATTGTATTAACTGTAATTGGAAAAATTGTAGCTGTAGTGTACTTAAATATTTACTATGGTAAGAATGAAAAACACTACTGTCTATGGGTTTTAGTAGTTTACTGTAGTAAATACTAAACTACACAAGATCATTTTTCACGTGCGAACTAATTCAAATGTGGGACGAATTTCATTGATACAGCAGTTTTTATAAAGGGAAATATTAGACTTACTTTAAATGCAGAACTAAGAGGGCTACTCACCTCTCTCTCTCTCTCTCTCTCTATGTCTGACTGCAGCACACGCAGTTTTAAACATACACACCAGAGGTGGCGCTAGACTTTTTTATAGTGCTTCATTTTGACTGACAGGCTCGTAAAAAAATCCGTCATAATCTATTATTACCAGTCACTATGCTGGAAGGTGGCGTTAGTTGGTAATTAGTATGTTCGTGACGTCATCACGCTGTACTTGCGTCTCGGAACTTGTTGTATTTTACAACCGAATGCCCAATAAAGCCGTGGTTGTTTATATTCATTTATATATTTAATATTTTAATGTTTATGTTCATATCTGATTAGATCTGGGAAAACCCCATTTATAAAGGCCTATTACAGTTTTTGATACCATATTGAAGCCCTTTCCAAATCAGTTTTTATTTTGCTCATATCTTGTGTATGTAACTAAAGTTATGGCTGAGGGCGGCTGAAGCGCTACGATGTTCAGGATTCTTCAGATTATTCCATCACTGGTAAAAAAATTTGTCAATGACGGAGAATTTTCGGTTAACTCGCGACCTCTGGTACACACACGTGCAGGAATATCTAGACCACGGCCAATCAGAGGGGGGTCCGCCCTTCACTATCTCTGGATGGTTTAGACCATGATATGATAATGTGTGTCTGTTGTTGAATCACAAGTTGACTTTCACAGTTGCAGAGACTTTTTTTCTCCCTAGAACGGCTGGTCGCACCGGTGCAACCTCTCATTATTTTTGATCGCACAATTGAGAAATATTGGTCGCACTCTAGAGCCCTATCTTCATGTTAATTAAAGAAATTTCAAGAAATTAAATGCACTTGGATGCAGAACAAACACGACCAGCTCTTGCTCACCAGGAGACTGCATTCATTTATTTAGATATTATTTATAAGATGATCTTGCTCGTTCAATAAATACCATGCACTGTGCTGTGTTTTACCTTTCTGTGTTCTTCTATTTTTCTTATTTGCTCCTGTAAAGCTGCTTTGGAACAACGCACATTGTAAATAGCCCTATAAAAGTAAATTTAATTAAATTGAATTGTTTTGCAAATCTTTTTAGGGCCTAAATGTTCTGATAACGAAACAGAGCCTCCACTGTGGCCTAATGCCTCAACTGCAGTTACAAACGACAGCCTGTTGAATGCACGCAGCAGTTCTTGTGAAGACAGCCGACTTTGGCGAGAGCCTGAGGCGGCACGACATTTGACGGAGGCGGCAGCCTCCAATTTCTCAATGCAGGAAAAACCCTGCGGACCCATCGTCATGGTTACGACTGAGCTTACTCGGTCCATGACGCTTGACCTCTGAGACTATCTGAATCTGACTGAGAATGCAGTGTACAATCGGCAACATCACACACACATACCCAGTTCTATTCTTAAACCTGTTCTGTATCAAGGAAGAGAATGAATAAGGAAGAGAAGAAATGAGGAAGAGAGGGGGAGAGAGGGGGAGAGAGAGAGAACCCGGTCCAACCTTAGACACTGATATGAAATGCTTTCTGTTTGCTGTTGTCACCCACAAAAGAGGGTCTACAGCAACATCTGGACACCCTGCACAGTTTCGGTCAAACATGGGCCCTATCGGTTAACCTTCAAACGACTCAAATCATGATAGTCAAAAAAAGGCCCAGTCGCCAAAAAAACTTTATCAGTTTCAAACTCTTAGAACACACCCAGAACTACACTTATCTTGGTATCCACATTAGTAACACAGGAAACTCAAACAAGGTTGTTAATGACATGAGAGAAAAGGCTCAAAGAGCTTTTTTCGCCATCAAAATTGACATCGCAACTGTGATCTTGCTGAAAATAATCCAATCCATAGAGCAGTGGTTCTCAAAAGGGGGACCGGGCTCAGCTGACTTCTAATGGGGCCTTGGAGTCAAAAAGGTTGAGAACCCCTGCATTATAGAAGCAATGGCGCTGTAAGGAAGTGAGGTTTGGGGTCCTCTCACCAACCAAGAGTTCACCAGGTGGGACAAACACCCAATAGAGATTCTGCAAACAGAAAAACATTCTACGGGCACAGCAACAAACTCCAAACAAATCCTGCAGAGCAGAATTAGGACTGTATCCTCTAATCATTCAAACAAAATTCTCCACTCGCCTTAAGAACAGTGATACAGACACACTCCATCACAAGGCCTTAAACCATCAAGAGTTGAACCCAGAGAGAAACCCCTTCATCCAACTGATCTCACAACTAACTCTACAACCCCAAACATGCCCAAGCCAACCCCAAACCCCAGCCAGACTAAACCAAATGATCAAAAGACAAAAAGAGAAATATCTCCAACACTGGACAGAAGCAGATGTCTTCTTTTGTGCTCAACAGAAGTATTCATAGTAATTATAAAGTATTTTTTCCTACTATGGGAGTAGAGATCTGTTTGGTTTTAAGCGTTCTTCCAAATATCTCATCAGAACAAAGACATTTATACACATTTGCTACAACTCGAAGGTGAGGAAATAAGAACAGAATATTCATTTTTGGGTGAAGTTTCCCGGTATTTGCGGTACCGTTACGCTCCACACCTGCAGATGCAACGGCAATACAAATGTTCAGTTTCAGCACACTGACGCACAACACGGAGGGCTGTTAGCAGGGTAAGAAGAGAAAGAGACAGCATAAAACGCGAGGTGAGATGACAAACAGCGGTTTCAATTCTCACTAACATGCTTACAAAGTCACACATCCACACAAAAAGTGTGAAATTCTGACCATCAACTTTTGAGAAAGAGAGAGAGAGAGAAAGAGAGAGAGAGAGAGAGAGAGAGAGGGAGAGGGAGCCTAGAATGTGCATCACTCATGCATGCAACTTCTGCACTGACAGAATGATCTAGTGTTTGTTTGTAAAATAGTAAATCCTGAAAATCATAACCAGAGATTAAATCAAGACACAACAGCTTTCTGTGAAAAACTGTTAAATATATTAATTTAAACACAAAATTCGTCATTAACTTCAAATATTAGCATCAAAGCAAACAAGACACACAAGTGTGAGAAGAGGAAACACAGACGAGGAGGTCTCAGAGAAGAGCGGATCACATCAAATGAGAGTAAATCATGATAAAGATCTGTCATACAACTACACCAATGAAACACAACTGGCTCTTAAACTCACTAAGACACACAACAACATCCGCCATGACTTTAGTATTTATAACAAACACCAACATGATTAACATTCCAACCTCATCACAGGACTGTTCAATACAACACAACACAACAACAACTACAACGTAAACACACACACAAAAACACAAACACTCACTCTCTATTCTCTATTGTGTGAATTAAAGGAACTGAAATCAAACTCGGCAAGTATATGTGAAGAGGATGTGTATTAGTTGTGTATTAGTTGTGTTTTTAAAAACTTTATTAACTTCACCAACAAACCCTGTCAACACCGCAACGCACGCGCGCGCGCACACCTGATCCAACTGTGTTAGTCTCAATAAAATCTCTCAGATTTAGTGTTTTCCTCAGTCTCAACACACACAAACACACAATACTCTCTCTCTCACCGGATAAAGAGAAAAACATTCCCGCAGCCGGGCAACGGGACAGAAAGACCGAAAACTGAGAGCGCAGAAACACCGAAAACATCACTCAATAACAGAACTGTGCTCGAGCGCAAAACACCATCAATAAATGTGAATACAAGTATTTAAAATAAAAGTAAAAGTAAGATTTCATAAAAACACGGATATTATAGAGAATTAAACACACACACACAGTGTTCAGTATTAAACACACACACTTACAGGACGCTGATGTCTCTGAGGATCCTCACAGGAGTTTTCTTCTCATCACGCGCTCGTTTTGCTCGTGTTTTCTTTTTTTTCCGGATGTTTGTATAGCCGTGTTTGTCACTTGCAGACAAACTCACAAATCCACAAAAAACCCAAAAGAAACTTCCGCCGAGACAGCGTCACATGAGCGTGCGTTACACCCCAGAGACACGGGCTGAAGTGACGCGACGCGGCCGTTAGGCGACGAATGTCCCTCGTGATTAGGAGACGGAACCGGTTAGACCAGCAGGCGGCGCTCGAGCTGCGTTCAATGTTTTTGGAGTATTTTATGTAATATTCACATATTAATGTTCACATTTGATTACATACAAGATGTATTCTGTGACATAAGAGCATCCACCTGCCCATTATGATATATGTTTTATTAAAAAAATATTTTAGTTAAAATCTTAATCCAGTAGCCTAATCATACTCGAATGTGTAACACGTTTGTATGTTTGTTCGTTCATTTCAGTTATTATTTTTGATCATTAATCAATCATTAATGCTTATTTTTTCTTCATTTTGTTCATACGCTTTAATGTTTCTATATTCGTGGCAATAAAGTTTTTTCGTTTTAATGTGCCTTTAAGAAAGACAACCAATGATTAAAAAAGCATGACTGTTATTTTAATAAAGGATTATTTTAATCAATTTGTTATTATTAAAATTTAATAAATTGTAATAAATAATAATCTGTAGAATCTGCATCAGTTTTAATCAGTATTTACCAGCTCTGAGCGTTGAGTGTCGCAAGAGATCTCCTGTGAAATATTTGGACCAGTCTACTGTTCTGTGGCTCAATTAATATAGTAAAAATATATAGAAATATTGCACTGGTACATTTTTAAAGCAGTGGTAAGTTACATCACCTCACTTGCACACTGTGTACGTTTAATTTCGTGCGCTGTTTATTTTTTATTCAAATTCAGTTGTGTTCATGTGTGAACCTTCGACAGTCTACAGGGTCGAGTGAAGCACATTGCATTGTGGGATACAGTATTCGGCCCTGTGTGCTCTGGTCGTAAGCTGCACATTTTGACAAATGCATTATTTATATGTATGTTACTTCACGAAGGAAAGAATATAAAGTGGGTTTGTCAGTCAGAGACACACATTAGAGGATGAAAGTGAGTCAGAGTCTAGCGGCTCGTCTCTAATACCTCTTGTGTGGGCGCTGTTTGCTGACTGTGAGAGACTGTAGAGATGATGATGTGATGATGTGTAATGTGAATGCTTTTCTTATGTGCATCATGAAATGTGAGAATATTTAAAGTGAATCGGAAGTTGCTATAGTTTTCACTTCCGGATTTTGAGCCATTTCTGAGTGAAATTGCATTTCTAATTACTACTTATACTATCCCCTTAAATTATGTTGTGTTTTTGCTATGGAAACGTATGTATATTTTAGTTTGTAGCAAAACTGTATGGACGCACTGAAACGAAACGGAAGTGGCCGTTGTTCCCTCCTAGACTCTGATCCTTAACTGTCACGAACATCAAAATACACTGTAAAAAATGATTCCGCATTTTAGTTTTCTCAACATAATTTTGTAAGTTGACACCACTTGCAGTTTTTTAATTTGTTGATATAACTGAACATGCTAAGTTTTCAATGTCTCAACTAGTCTCAAGTTGACTGAACTAAAGTATGTGTTGACTCAACTTAAAAATGTTTGCTGAACCAGTAAGGTTAGCATATCGCGAGATCTTCTGCAGCGAAGCGGCGGGAGACGTTCGTTGGCCATGACATGGAGTTTATTTCGGCAGGTGTTTTTAATTCGTCAATCATCATCTAATCTGGTAAGTATATTTGTTCATTAAGGTGTAATAACTTGTAAAATGACATGTATGAACTAATCATCAATGTATTTTTACAAATCGTCAATGTGTTTTTACATTATTAATATTTTTAGATCTGACTGATTAGACCGTTGCAATCCATGTGGTGGTCCCACATATAACCCAGTTAACAGTACTTTAGTTGATCATCTGCAAATTAAAGCTAAAAAAATCTAGTAAAACTAGTAACTTAATATAGCACATCTTTTTCTACAATTCATTAAAGACGCGCATTAGTTGTTGCTAAAAGGCGGTTGCTGCAAGACTTATTTTACATGGAGGATATATGATATATGCCCTCCTTATTCAAATAATATCACAATATTTCAATTAATGTGTAATTAAGTAAAGTGATCTGCACCGAATTCTGTTCTTTTAATGTGGGAGAGAAATATGAATAAATGGCAAAATACAGAGCGGGAAAACGTGGTGTGAAACATAACGCGCCTTCATTATTAATTTTTCCTGTTCAAGTTATTTAAGTCAAAACGAATCACTATACAGGCAAATCAGCGTTTACGCGAGATAGACAATTGTTATGTTATTCCATGTAAAGCTTTGTAACTTTAAATGGTAATGGCAGTCTTTAAAGCCTGTGTGAGGTGTGTGCTCCTTCACTTGAAATAAAAAGTTAGCAGCTGAACCGAGTCCGACCTATTTAGACGACAAAGATGCGTGATGGCTCCCATTGCTAAAAAATGTTGATTATAGTACTTATTATATTATTTCGTTGCCTGTGACATGAATAAAAAAACACCATTAGAGTAGCTTTGTGTGCGAGTGATACACGCTTTTCGCAAACGTTACTGCTAAAGTGGTTAATTAAAACAGCTCGTGTGATTTGACATACTATGTATTTTCACATTTAAGATCATACATCATTTAATGAACTCCAATGTGGTAGTCTTCTCAAAAAACACTGGGTGCACTCAATGGACTGTTTTTTGTAACTGCAGTTGCGGCATTATGCCTCAAGGGAGGCGCTGTTTTGTTATAAGCACAGTGAGTAAAGTCTACAAAGAGGGGTACAGAGGGAGTACAAGGACAACAAAACAAAGTGAAGAAGCCAAAAAGATCTAAAACAAACTTTCTCCCAGATCTACCTGCAGGAAAAGACCAGAAAACACTGGAACACGAAAGGGGACTGATGTGCCAAGAGATGAAAAAGACAAATCCAGACATGAGTTTTGTGGATGGAGCCATGACCAGCACATATGCTCTACGAAGACAGAAAATCATTCATAAAGAGCCTTCAGTGTCTGAAAGGGAGAAGAAATGGCCGGCTCTTTTTTGTGAAAGACAGGTATGGTTCTGTTATTATTTAATGAAATACTTTACTAAAAAATGAATGTGCTATTATCATTTATTCACCCTCATATTGTTCTGAAGCTGTATTAATCTCTTTGTTTTGATGAACACAAAGGAAGATATTTCGAAGAATGTCAGTAACCAAATCGATCCCATATTATTTATTTTCTCTACTTCAACAGTAAATTCGGGTTGAGATATGTTTAGTCACTGCAAAATATGTTATTTTGTGTTCAGCAGAACAATGACATTAATACAATTGTGTAACATGCTACCTAATTAGTAGCTTTACTTTTTGCAATGTTCTTTAACATTTTGTTGTTTTGTTTGTGTCATTTAATATGATTACTTTAGATCAGTTTAGAATTCAACAGCCTAGTGACGCTGGATCTGAGCAAGTCTTTCTATGAGGCTATAGACCACCATCTAACAAAGCTGCTGTGTCTGTACTGTTCAAAGTGCCGTATGGAGATTGTAGAAATGAGGGCCATAATGGACAGCCTAGATAAAAATGTAAGTACATATATATACACACTCACTCACTTTTAAATAAAGCTGAGACTAGGGCTGGGTTAAAAGACATGTCATATCAGCAATAGCACTAGTTGGAATGTAATTGTTTCCATTGAGGACATCTTAAAACTGAATTGCCTGGGTTCTGTTATTAAACATGAATTTGGATGATGTTTATTCACAGTGGAGGCATTTCTGTACATCCCCATGAAAAACAATTGTTAATTATTTAGGAACTATTCTGATGGTGCATTCGATGCACGGCAGCAATGCGTCAGCATAGTTATTCAAGCTGGACTTGTCATGAAAGTACATGTTGGCTTTAAAATAAGGTTTGATTTGTTGAAGGTAAATACGATTTGGTGTAGTCATGTTGTATTTAAGTCTTTGATGTTAAGTGCGGTATATGTGAAAACACACATTTTGAAGTTTGTCATTTTTTAAATACAGCACACAGATTCGGAAGAAGAGATGACCAGAGGAATGACTCTTGGAAGCCTCACAGTGGTGGAAGATGTGACAGACCCTCTTCCATGCAGCTCTTGTGATGTGGCCCTTGTAATTGAGGAAGCAGTTGTTCTGCGAGGACTTGGTGACATACCAAATGCCTATGTGAAAATGATGGGATGCTCTCAACATAAACTACCCAAAAAACCTCAGATACACTTTTGAGGTAAATTCAGATGCTACTGATGAACATCAGTGCTGAAACTTGTACTTCAAGAGTCCACTCCCTTAAAAATGCATTGTTGAATTAATTTATTCCAAGAATCTGTTTTAATTTTACTCTGAAATTGTTTAAGTTTTCATTTGTTTTAAGTTACTTCGAAGTTAAAGTGGTTTTATAAATGTGTTAATCTTAGTGTTAGTTCACCCAAAATTAAAATTATTTTGTTTTCTTAAACTCATATTGCTCCAAACCTGAAAGGCCCTTCATTTCTCTTTGAAACAAAAGTGATGATGTTAAGTTAATGTTGAAGATTAAATCTGTAAGCTATCTGTATTTTCTTGTTTTTGTGAACTAACACTTTTCATGTATGTTCAAATTGTTTTTTTACTTTTCAGTATTTTCTCTATATATATATATCCCTTACAGAAAAGACACATGTGAAATGTGTGTTTTTGGAACATTTGGGTGTCAATTCCCACGTGAAACACATATGATTACATGTACAAACCCATGGGATGGCATGTGCGACATGTGGTAATATGTCTCCACATGTGAACACATGTTCTTCAGATGACAACCTGTGTGTCACATTTCATCCCATGGATTTTAAATGTTATCATATGTGTTTCAGTCGGGAATTCACATGGGATTCACGTCCATATGTTAAAAAAACACACATTTGACATGTGTTTTTTGCACATCTTAAACACATGTGGTATACATATGATCACATGTGAAATTCATGTGTCGGTTCTGTAAGGATATGTGTATTTATGCATGAGTTTTACACAGAGTTATTGAAGTGGAGATGTCATTTTGTGTAGGAGACATGTTATATTACATTTTTGTCATGGGAATCAACTATTTGAGTTTTGTCCTAAACGAATATATATGTAAGGGACAATAAAATAATTTAAATAAAAAATACCTGTTATTTATTTGGTTGAATGTGCTATTGCAAGTTGAGATAATATGCCAGAATAAGTTCAAAGAACATACAATTTAGTTTAGATAACTAGAAAATTTAAGTTAACGTGCTTCAAATAAACTTTTCGAGTCAAGGCAACTTGAAATAAATTGTTGGGCCAAATAGTTGAATTATGCCAACTACACATTTTAAGTTGAAAATACTTTGAATGTTGAGTAAATTCAACTAAAATCATTAAGTGCAAAAAGATAACTAGAAAATTTAAGTTGAGTAAATAAATCTTTTTTTACAGTGTACAGCTCTTCCTCGCATTAACGTATTTATAATTTTGTATGTATGGCTGTATACTTACATTTATTAATTTAGCATATTTGATTTTATTTGATAAGGGAGCGTAGCGTCGCTAAACTCCGCCCTCTCGCGGGGAGTTGTGGGTAATAAGGGCCGTGTCCATGGGGTGCTTCGTCGCTACCCGATCCGTCCCGGAAACACGATTTGTTCCGCGCATGCGCGAAAGTGCGTCAAACTTCCGGCAGAAACAATTTACGGCAATTAAAAAAAATAAAAAGTCGTTTGACACAACTCGTTCCATACCGGAAATATTTTTTTATACACATGTAACTAAACATCAAAAGACATTAAACAAATTACAATCTGTAATGGTTTGGAGAAATGGGCTGAACGAGGAATAGGCTACACTACCCTTTTAAGAGCGGAAAATAGTCTTTATTATTTTTATTATATTTATTAATTTATTTTGATATTTTTTATTTTATTTTATGAAAATATAATATAAAAAACTGATATGTGTCATGAGTGAGAAATATTTTTAATTTATAAAATATACATATTTTTACCCCAATTAAATTTTCTACCGCTTATCCGGGGCCGGGTCGCGGGGGCAGCAATCTAAGCAGGGATGCCCAGACTTCCCTCTCCCTAGACACTTCCTCCAGGTCTTCCGGGGGGACACCGAGGCGTTCCCAGGCCAGCCGGGAGACATAGTCCCTCCGGCGTGTCCTAGGTCTTCCTCGAGGTCTTCTCCCGGTGGGACATGCCCGGAACACCCTCCCGGGAAGGCGTCCAGGGGGCATCCGGAAAAGATGCCCAAGCCACCTCAGCTGGCCCCTCTCGATGTGGAGGAGCAGCGGATCTACTCTGAGCTCCTCCCGAGTGACCGAGCTTCTCACCTTATCTCTAAGGGATCGCCCAGCCACCCTGCGGAGAAAGCTCATTTCGGCCGCCTGTATCCGGGATCTTGTCCTTCCGGTCATTACCCACAGCTCATGACCATAGGTGAGAGTAGGAACGTAGATTGACCGGTAAATCGAGAGCTTCGCCTTGCGGCTCAGCTCCTTCTTCACCACGACAGACCGGTACAGCGACCGCATCACTGCAGAAGCTGCACCGATCCGTCTGTCAATCTCCCGTTCCATCCTTATCACTCGTGAACAAGACCCCCAGATACTTGAACTCCTCCACTTGAGGCAGGGACTCTCCACCTACCTGAAGTGGGCAAGCCACCCTTTTCCGACTGAGAACCATGGCCTCAGATTTGGAGGTGCTGATTCTCATACCAGCCGCTTCACACTCGGCTGCAAACCGTCCCAGTGCATGCTGAAGGTCCTGGTCTGATGGAGCCAGCATGACGACATCATCCGCAAAGAGCAGAGATGAAATCATGTGGTCCCCAAACCCGACGCCCTCCGGCCCCTGGCTGCGCCTAGAAATTCTGTCCATAAAAATTATGAACAGAACCGGCGACAAAGGGCAGCCCTGCCGGAGTCCCACATGCACCGGAAACAAGTCTGACTTACTGCCGGCAATGCGAACCAAGCTCCTGCTCCGGTCGTACAGGATTGCCCTTAGCAAAGGGTCCCGAATCCCATACTCCCGGAGCACCCTCCACAAGATGCCGCGAGGGACACAGTCGAATGCCTTCTCCAAATCCACAAAACACATGTGGATTGGTTAGGCAAACTCCCATGAACCCTCCAGCACCCTGGAGAGGGTATAGAGCTGGTCCAGTGTTCCTCGACCGGGACGAAAACCACATTGTTCCTCCTGGATCTGAGGTTCTACCATCGGCCGGATTCTCCTCTCCAGTACCCTGGCATAGACTTTCCCGGGAAGGCTGAGAAGTGTGATCCCCGATAGTTGGAGCACACCCTCCGGTCCCCCTTCTTAAAAAGAGGGACCACCACCCCGGTCTGCCAGTCCAAGGGCACTGTCCCCGACCGCCACGCGGTGCTGCAGAGGCGTGTAAGCCAAGACAGCCCCACAACATCCAGAGACTTGAGGTACTCAGGGCGGATCTCATCCACCCCCGGTGCCCTGCCACCGAGGAGTTTCTTGACTACCTCGGTGACTTCAGCCCGGGTGATGGACGAGTCCGCCTCCGAGCCCTCAGCCTCTGCCTCCTCAATGGAGGACATGACGGCGGGATTGAGGAGATCCTCGAAGTATTCCTTCCACCGCCCGATGATATCCCCGGTCGAGGTCAACAGCTGCCCCCCTCCACTGTAAACAGCGTTGGTAGGGCACTGCTTCCCCCTCCTGAGGCGCCAGATGGTTTGCCAGAATCTCTTCGAGGCCGACCGATATTCTTTCTCCATGGCCTCCCCAAACTGGTGGAGATGGTGGTCTAGTGGGTTACACCACTGAACTGGTAATCAAAAGGTTGCTGGTTCGATCCCAGCAGCCACCACCAGTGTGTCCTTGAGCAAGACACTTTACTCCATGTTGCTCTAGGGGGATTGTCCCTGTAATAAGTGCTCTGTAAGTCGCTTTGGATAAAAGCGTCTGCCAAATGACTAAATGTAAATGTAAACTCCTCCCAGGCCCGAGTTTTTGCCTCCCCAACCACCCGGGCTGCAGTCCGCTTGGCCTGTCGGTACCTGTAAGCTGCCTCGGGAGTCCCACAAGCCAGCCAGGCCCGATAGGACTCCTTCTTCAGCTTGACGGCATCCCTTACTTCCGGTGTCCACCCCTGGGTTCGGGGATTGCCGCCTCGACAGGCACCGGAGACCTTACGGCCTCAGCTCCGAGTGGCCGCGTTGACAATGGAGGTGGAGAACATGGTCCACTCGGACTCAATATCTCCAGACTCCCTCGGGATCTGGTCGAAGCTCTGCCGGAGGTGGAGTTTGAAGATCTCTCTGACAGGGGACTCGGCAAAACGTTCCCAACAGACCCTCACAGTACGTTTGGGTCTCCCGAGTCTGTCCAGCTTCCTCCCCCGCCATCGGATCCAACTCACCACCAGGTGGTGATCAGTTGACAGCTCCGCCCCTCTCTTCACCCGAGTGTCCAAGACATACGGCCGTAGGTCAGATGAAACAACCACAAAGTCGATCATCGACCTCCGGCCAATTAAATAATTGTAAAATAAAAATCTAACTTAATAGTTTACAATTGTTAGACACCATTCAGTAAAGTGTGTTTTATTTATAAATTATGCTGTACATATTTTAGCATACTTTAACAAATAAAAAAAGTTTTGAAAAACAAAGTCTGTATTTATGAAACACACAGAATTTCTTGAATTCATTCAATTTATTTATACGTTTGTTCCTTATCTTTTTTAGTCATTCATTCACTCACTACCTCCCTCCATCCCTGCCTCCCTTATTCACACACTCTATTTATTTTGTTACCTTTGAGTGTATAATTCGTAGACACCCGTTTTACCTTCCAACGCTCTGTAGGGCTGTCAGGAATTTCTACTTTGAGGAGATAATATTTAAGTTATCAAATGCAAAAAAATCAGAACCGCCATCACATTTGCTCTTCACCAAATATCTAACTGCAGGACTGTCGTGAGACGCTTTTGCACATGCGCAGTACAAATCGAGCAACACCTGAACGGATCGAGTCGACTGTAGTAAAATCTGGATGAACCGGAAGTGGCGTCAGTTTCGCGCATGCGCGGAACAAATCGTGTTCGATCTGTCCCGGAAACACAATTTGTTCCGCGGATGCGCGAAAGTGCGTCTACTTCCGGCCGAAACAATTTACGGCAGTTTTAAAAAAGAAAAGTAGTTTGAAACAACTCTGTCATATATTATGTCAATATTTTTTTAATAAACTCTTAATTGAAAATTGCACTTAACTTCAAAAGACATAACAAATTACAATTGGAAATGGTTTGGAGAAATGTACCGAACGAGGGATAGGCTACACTACCCTTTTTAAGAGCGGAAATAGTCTTTTTTTATTAATTTTGATACTTTTTTATTTTATTTTTGAATACCAATGAAAATACAATATAAAAAATGATATGTGTGATGATTGAGAAATATTTTTTATATATTAAATATTTTTTTTTATATGGAAAAACGAATATACAATAGTTTTCATTAGTGATTCTCTTTTTTTGTCAAAATATGTCACGGTTAATATGTGGCACATATTGTTACCCAAATTGAATAATTAAAAAAAAATCGTAATAGTTTACATTTGTTAGACACCATTTAGTAAAGTAACTGCCGTAAATTGTTTCGGCCGGAAGTAGACACACTTTCGCGCATGCGCGGAACAAATCGTGTTTCCGGGACGGCTCGGGTAGCGACACATGGATTCACACTTTGAATTTTCACCGGAAACAGTAGACCAAACAGATACTTTGAGAAAACTCATTTCAGCGTACTAGGAGTTGGGACATACTAATTATATTTTCGAATACTATTTTGGACGGATAGTATGCAAATTGGGACGCATCAAATGAGAAAAACAGTGGACGTGGCTTTCATATTTTGTCGGCGATTTGATTGGATGTACAAAACACCCGTTGCATTTTGAAATGAAACTGCAGGTGAAGGGGAGGAGTTAACTGATCCACTGCCCAAGTCGTCTAACATACGTCATTTAAGATTGATAGTCACTACAGGAGGTGCATTTTCAGGTTTAAATTGAAGATTATGAGGCCATATGGATTTTAAAAAGAGAATGATCCACGTTGATAAACTATTTAAAATAAATGCTGCAATATTTCATGAAATATTGAAGCATTGTCATTTTGAATTTCACTGGGACTTTAATTATTCATGTGCGTTTGTAGCAGGGTAACAACTCACTTCGTCTGCATGACTTAATATCAATATACAGTAGTAACATTTAGAAGACATACAGTGAAATATTTTTTCATATTCTACGTGAACCTGACATATTTATAATAAGTGTTTCTACAGTAGATGATGATATATTCTTGTCTCACACTGTCTGAGGGCGAGAGTAATTATCACAGTAATGAATCAAACAAACACTCATTGATCTACTCTGGATGAGGACACACCATAGATTCAATGTGTTTCAAATAGAGCTCATTATACGGACCACAGACTAACTCAAACTCCGCCGGAAGACCTTTGCATTTTTAAATAAATAAATAAATAACCATAATTGAATTAATTCCTAAACGTCAGGTGTGACAGGTGTTCTACAGATGCAGGGACGTGTGTTATCATAAGCTTTCAAAAGAGTTCATGTCAGCTCATCAGTAATAAAACAATCATTTGTATGGCACACAGGGATTCCGCACAATCACCGGGTTGCCATGGCGACGCCCCCGGAGTGCTGCGTCACTGTGTGTGTGGTCCTCATGTGTTTCTCCACCGGCTGCTGTTAGACGTAAAACACAAATCGAGCATCAATGTAAGAGCGTTTTAATGCCGATTCAATGGAATAACACTGAGATCACCTTCATGCCCAAACAACATACATATTAAAGAGCAGAATTTCAGAAATCGAAACAGTTTGAGACATTCTTGAGATCTCTCCCGAAACAAAGTGACCCAATTCGCTTTTCATCTCATTGGTGTCACTTTCTTACTTAAAAACTTTCAAATCAAAATATACCCCATTGAAAACACCCTTGTTGCTATATTAGACACAAGAAACACAGGAGAGCTCCAAAACCAGGCGGTTTTTTATTTGATTTTAGTTTCTACATTCATTTCATCATTCGTGAAACTGTGACGTCATAAAACAGATGAACTCAATTCTACAGGCGCCCTCTGTGTGTCTGGAGACAAACTGCATGCTACATAAGATCAGGACTCAATCCATAAAGCAAGAGCCGGTTGAAATACATCCCTTCACAAACTCTTTTATTTGTGTCTGCATACATGATTAAATCTGGAAGTGACCACAGAATTGATCATTGATGTGTGTGTGTGTTTGTGTTTTGAAGGGTTTTCTAATGAAGTGTGTGTGTGTGTCAGCGGGGTCCCTCTTCGTCGCTGTGTTCAGCGCGCTCATCTTTGCTCTCCCTCAGCGAGCTCTCGTCGATGTTCTCCAGAGATTCAGCGTGCTGTATGGAGAGCTCACCCTGAGGGATGCTGGACAGAGGGTTCTGCTCCGGGTATAACCACGGCTTGAACGCCGGATTGTGCTTCTGTTTCCACTCAGTGTACCGAAGACACGCTTTACTGATACGCTTCATCGCCTGACAGACAGATACAGACACGTGAAGGTTCATTTGAAACTCTCTTTAAGATATGCTGGTGTAAAACAAACATATACGTGATAACCTACACACACATTATAGAAGTGAACTTGTGTGCACTTTACTCACTTTGGGTGCCAGGAACTGGGAAGACTTGTTAACAACCCACTTAGGCAGAGAACCTAGGAAGAGAAAGAGAATGTGCCTGATATCTGGGATCACATCTGAATATTGTGTGTCTTTGATTTCAAATTGTGCCGTAAAACTTTTCACATATACTGGGGACTCAAGTTGAGAGAATCGAGTGGGCGTGGCCAGAGATACTGGTATTATAGAGATGGGAGGGTCAGCATGTAACACTTCCAATAGGTTGGTTTCACGTGACGTCACGATGCTGCATCGCGAGAGCGCGAAATTCAGATGGAGGGCAGGAAGTGAAAAAGCTGAGGATCTGCCAGTGCCGTCAGAAAAAATGCCAATGTTTTGTGTAGTTTACGACTGTTCCAATCGTTCAAACCGAGACAAAGGGAAAGGGATTTTACAGAGTACCAAAGATTGTCACTCATAAATGTGAGAACAACGCCGTAAAAAGTGAATTTTAACGTACGTCTGCGGTCGGGATGACCAGAGTCTGTTAATGCCCGTGTCTGTAGCGACCACTTCGTCGAAGGTTATGTTAGTTAGCCAACTTGTTTTTTGTGTCTGTGTTTATATAGCATTAGGTTTTCGTTAAATGCTCATTTACTTAGTAATGATTATTAAGTTACCGGTAGTCTAATATGGACTTCATTGGGGCTTTTTAGGCTGCCCTAGCGCTTTGGGTGACGTTGAGTCTGTAGATTGAGCTCCGACGGTCAACCTAGGGTCCTAAAAAACTAAACCCAAATCAGAGGCGTCTCTTAAACGAGAGCAGAGGATAAGGCTCAATGAAGACCAACAAAGACGGTCGGAATGTGCAGAGGCTATGTTGGATCTCCAACAGACAGATGAGAGCCCGGATCTGACACAGACAGCCGAAAGCTGCGAACCGAAGCACCGTGACTAATGGATAAAAGTATTACACTTGTGTAATGCTAGTGACTAGTCCAATTGTACTGGCTATATGTATTATATGTAATGAAATGGATTCTAATGTTATTGCACACCATGTTCTTATTATAACAATTGTTAAAAAATCGAATATTATAAATAAACCACCATTTATAATTCTGTCTTCTCAATGGTATTTAATGTTTTCATTTATATTACACAACAGCCAGAACTCACAGAGACCACACTAATAACTATAGTCAAAATGATAGATAGTTGGTGATGTCAACAGCCTCCACTGTCGGCAAATCTTCAAGTTCGACCGAAAACTCCGAAAACGGGTCACGTCCAACATATCTGTTTACTAACTCCATGTATCTATTTCTTGAAACTGGTTCTAAATGCATACAATACGGACTCTCCGCAACGATTTCCTCCATAGACGTATTGTTCATGTTTACTTCCTGCCCTCCATCTGAAATCGCCCCGCCTTCGCGCGTCATCATAATCACGTGACTGAAACCCAGCTATTGGAGAACCCGTAACTGCTAAGACAACCCATTGACATCCATTCAAAAAACTAGCATCCGGTTTCCTTTCACCGTTCCGTTTTTTCCAAAACACTCTAGAAAACCCGAGTCAAACCGAGAGTGTTTTTTTGTCGAATTTCAAATAACAACAACTCAATTCAGAAATCGCTTACTGCACCTTTAAGAGTTTATGAATGTGTGTGTCGTGAGTTGGTTTGTATGTAGGGTGCGTGTGTTACCTCTGGGATCAACATGTGCCAGGTAACTTAGGGTGCAGCTGGTGGGTCCGGTGCGCTGGATCAGGTATCCGGTCTGAATAGAGACGGCCCGCACCAGATCTTTCTTTGGAGGGTATTTCTGAGAACACAGAATGAAAGGATTATTCACACGACACATGATCTACATTACATTAATAGTGTTTGAATGAATGTGTGTGTCCTTCACACGCACACATGCACAGCAGAATCTGTGTTAAACCAGTCAAATATTTACAGCAGCTCTGTTCTACATCTCTAATTGTCCACATTACACCCTGGGCTGGTTTTACTGTGTGTTCCATCGATTGTGTGTCAGTGTGTGTGAGAGACACAATAAAGAGGAGGCAGTATTGCTCGCTCGCTCTCTCTCTCTCTCCAGTAAGGAGTTAGTGCAGATTAGTGTTCTCATGTGACTAAACACACACCTTCAGATTCCAGAACGCACGTACACACAATGAGGCGCTCTCTCTTCTTCGCTCTCTCTTCTTCGCTCTCTCTCCTTCACTCTCTCTCCTTCACTCTCTCTCTCCCCATCTCTCTCCCGCTCTCCTTCGCTCTCTCTCCCTCCCTCCCTCCCTCACTCTCTCTCTCTCCTCTTTGCTCTCTCCTTCGCTCTTGTTCGCTCTCTCTCTCCCTCTCTCATCTCTCTCTCTCTTCATCTCTCTCCATCTATCTCCATCTCTTTCTCCACCTCTCTCTCTCTCCACCTCTCTCTCCCTCTTTCCCCATCTCTCTCTCCCCTTTAAGTGCATCTGTAAAGAATCTTGACTAAACACTGCTGACACACAGCCATTCTCAAATCATTAGTAAAGATCAGAAGATTTCAGACTCATTCAACATTCACTTCTGTGGTTCTTCAGCTGTTCTCTGGGATGACTGAGACGCTCTATAGAACCGCTGAAGAAACATAAGACTAAACAGGTTTTTTTATGGAAGCGGTCCTATATAGCTCCTCGGTCACCCCAAAGCACCCCTGAAGAACCACTGAAGTTCCCAGATATGGTTCTATATAGCACTTACAGTGGTTCCCCTATGATTAAGAGCCAAGAAGCATTTTTGGTGCAACATAGAACCTTCTTTTACAGAAAACAACAATATATAGAACACTACTGATAAAACTCAATCCTGCTGGATCGCTCACAACGTGTTTGACAGAGTAGTTCATGATGATGTAGTCGTTCCCCATCGGCAACCAAGAGCGAAGTGTGATGACATCACGATTCTTCAATGGTTTAGGACACTTCCCTTTAAAAAACATAAAGGGTTACACATACATGAACATAACAAACACAACATGAATTCACCCTTTTGGGATTATGGGATGTCAGGGGTCTTACAGGAGTAATATCCCACATCTGCATTAACCGTCAGCTTGCCGATGTCAAAGGTCTCGATGACATTAGCGTCCCATTTCCGGCGATACTCGATGTCATGAAGCACGTCATACATGGTTTCAGCAGGAATATCTTTACACTGCATCCGACACTGAGAAGACAGAGCACAAGAACTACATCACCCACAATGCATCAGACTCGTGTCCATCAAGACAAATGCTGCATACCTCGGATTTTGGATGTTTTTAAACCACAATAACCGGAAGTATCACATTGAGTCCCAATTTGCGTCCCAAATATTTTTACACACCATCTCTGATATTTTTGTCTGTCATAAAAAAATAGGACTGGGTTTGATTTTCTGCACTTTTCGCATCTGTAGAAATCATTTCAAGAGGCGTTTTCACCATTCAGAGACAACGTACAAACGAACGGCAAATTTAAAAAACGCATACGAAAATGCAAAGTATTTATTAAGATTAATATATTTATTTTGTTAATGATTTGGCAAAATTAAAAGTATTTATTAACATTTAGTTTTAAGTAGAAATATCCCAAATCCGATGTGTCTTGAACGCAGCAGAAGAGAATCGCATGAAATTAACCAAGAAAGAACAGACTGAAGAAATCAAATGGTCTGTGGAATGACAATATCAAACCCCTAAAATCACACACACACACGCGTCATGAACTACACTGGGTGTGAAATGAGGCTGCAGTTATAATAATTGTGAGATCTCAAATATTTAAACGGGTCATTAAAGTAGAGCTGATCTCAACAGATGATGTTTCTAGAACAAAGATACTAAACTGAGAACCTGAAAGCTGGAGCAAGAGAAGATAGACACAAGCCAAAGACAGACAGAGAGCTATTGCTCACGTAAAACATATGTAACACTAACCAGTTATATTGAAATACACAACTCCTCACTCACTCCCCACACATGCAGCCTTTTCATTTCTGATGTCATGAGATCAGGCATCAGACATTCTCAGTTCAAGCATCATCAGATTACCGATCACCGTAATGAACCTTTGAAATCTGTGTCATGTGTTGTGCAGTCAGCTCATGTCACTGCGCAGGACATGCTCGTGTCACAGCTCTCAATGTGAGTCAGTAAAGAGAGATGCATGATCATGATCCTGTTATCATCTCTTTACGTGATGTATGTGTGTCTGGACTCTCTCCAAGTATCAACGTCTTAACTCCTTCGCTACTGACATATCTGCAACCAAACCCAAGTACTTTCAAAACAAAATCCAAACCCCCGACAACTTTTCTCAACATTCTCTTCTCTTCGCTGTCCCCCTCCACCTCCCGCCCATACCTAGCAGACTGCTGAGGACTTTGGCAAGTTCTTCACTGATAAAGTGGAGACCATCAGCAGGCAATTCTCTGCACAACTCATCCCTGACCTTGCTCTTACCCCTCTCTATCCTCAACTCTCTTCTTTCTCTCCCCTCTCGGAGACTGATGTCTACAAAACCAGCCTACTACCCGTACCCTCGACCCGTTCCCTTCCAACCTCCTAAAGGCTATCTCTCAGTCTCTACTGCCTCAACGCGCACACATTATAAACACATCCATCACCACTGGTACTGTCCCCAACTCACTTAAACAAGCTCTTGCAACACCTTTACTCAAGAAACCAACACTCGACCCCTCAGTAGTAAACAACTACAGACCCATCTCACTCCTCCCTCAAAGGCCCTCCAAACGGTAGTTTTATAAGCAACTCTCTGCTTATCTCTCAAAGCATGACCTTACGGACAGTCAGCAATCCAGCTTCAAGAAAGGACATTCTATGGAGAAAAACCTACAGCAGGCAAGTTCTAAATTCTTGTCATCTGTCCTTATCTCTCTGGTGCATTTGACACTGTGAACCAACAGATCCTGCTGTCCACTCTCTCCAAACTGGGCATCTCTGGAACTGGACTCAATTGGTTTAACTCTTATCTCACAGGCAGATCCTTTAAGGTATCTTGGAGAGGCGAGACATCCAGATCTCACTGGATGACAACCGGAGTTCCTCAGGGATCAGTTCTTGCCCCTCTCCTCTTTTCTATATATACCACCTCACTGGGTCCAATAATTAAGGCACATGGGTTCTCATACCATCTTTATGCAGATGATACGTAGCTTTTTTCTCTTTTCAGCCAGATGACCCCACCGTCTCTACCAGTGTCTCTGCCTGCCTTCTGGACATATTTTCTTGGATGAAAGAGCATCACCTACAACTCAACCTCTCCAAGACAGAGATCCTGGTTATACCGGCCCACCCATCAATTGAACACCACCGTACCATCCCTGACACTGGCCTTCAGAGCGATAACGGCAAATTGGCCCATTTACCTTAACTCACTGCTCCAGACCTACATCCTCTCCAGTCATCCGTTGTCTGAAAACGATGCCTGGTTGTTCTCCTACTTGTAAGTCGCCAAATTAATAAATGTAAATGTATGACCATGTCTCTCTCTCTCTGACCCTCTATGCATTTCAGTTGTCAGATTCATACTACTGCTGCTGCTCAGAAAGCAGAAAGTCACACTAACACTGGATGCATTTTCCTTTAGCTCCACTGAGCACTGAAACCCTGAGTGGGTGGACACATAACGTGAGTGCGTTCAGGGAAAGCCGAACCACAACTCCAGCCACCCACACAACATTGTGTACTTCTAAACAGTAAACAGTCTGTGTGTGTGATTTTGTGTGTGTGTGCACATCTGTGTGAGTGAGTGTGTGTGTGTGTTTGTGTCTGTCTGTGCATGTGTCTTTCTGTGCGTTTCTGTGTGCGTCTGTCTGTGCGTTTCTGTGTGCGTCTGTCTGTGCGTTTCTGTGTGCGTCTGTCTGTGCGTTTCTGTGTGTGTCTGTCTGTGCGTTTCTGTGTGTGTCTGTCTGTGCGTTTCTGTGTGTGTGTGTGTGTGTGTGTGTGTCTGTCTGTGTGTGCACGCGTGCGTTTGTGCTTGTAGGTGTCTGTCTGTGTGTGTGCACGCGTGTGTGTGGGCCCGTGTGTGTGTGTGTGTGTGTGTAATGGCTGCAGTCACTGGGCTGTTAAGCTCTCAACTGACCTCTACTGTAATGATTAACTCTTGTGCTAAAGCTCCCACACACCAGTGTTTCTGTGCTCATGTTCAGCATATATGTGCTCATGTCACGTGTGCAGTTTAGTGTTGCATCTCATTTGGCTACAGTTTCTGATAATAAGGAATCGCTAGGGCTCTTCAAACAACCGTTTCATAACTCACAGATATCTGTAACTGCAGAGCAGAACGTCTGATATGTTTGATGATGTTCCTCTGACAACATCACAATCCTTCTCCAACACACAAACACACACATCAGATCTACATCAGACAGAGAGTCAGAATCGACATCAGGGCGAGAGAATGAATGATGACAGAAGTTTAACTGTTGTGTCATGAGACTTTTATTCAGTCTGTTTTGAGGAGAAATGACCCTATAACACACTCCAGCAATCCACAAGAGAGAGAGAGAGAGAGAGAGAGAGAGAGAGAGAGAGAGATTGTGTGTGTTGTGTGTGGACGAGGTCATGAAGAACAAACACACACTGAACACAGAAGATAATTGCACCAGTATGACTCATACCTCATACACACACATGTGTATTTTCATGGTTTATGGGGACCGTCTATAGTCATCATGATTTTATCTTGTGCAAACTGTAGATTGTCTCCTATAACCACTAAACCCACCCGTCACACAAACTCCACATCACATGATCACATCTGTCTTCATTGACGCACCTGTCTAACACAATCATCAAAGACAGACAAACCCTCATCATCATCATCATCATCATCATCAACTTTATGTTAACTGTAAAGTTCACTGTGTGTGTGTGTGTCTGTGAAAGAGAGCCATTAAATAATCTCTCTCTCTCTCCCTCTATGATCTTTTGTTTGCCAGTGAGAGACTATTTCTCACACTTCAGCACTTTGTGGGTTATTGTGCTGCACTGCTGGTGTCCCGCAGGAACTCGTCAGCAAACACACACACACAATGATACAAACATACACAAATATATGCACACAGTTGGTTGTCGGCAGCATGTTGCTGTGTGTTACTGTGATGCCCTCTCTCAAGAGCTCACCACATGTGGTCAACATCTTTGAATTGTCAATCATTCCTTGTTGTCATGGTTACACAGGTGACATCAGGCCGTCCTGTTATATAAACCAGACATTCACAACTGATCATTTATTCATACTAGTGTCACTCAAACTCTCACTCTCATCCAGAAACTCACACACACATGCAGACACACACATTCACACCGCTGCATATACACGCAAGCACACAAACACAACAACACACACACACAACCAGACACATGAACGCACACACATGACAACACGCGCACAAACATGCGCACACATACACACAATGAGGTCTTCCCCAGACATATTTTTTTTCATACTGTACAAACCAAAAACACCCAAAACATCCCCACAATGTGTAACAAAAATCTGTCAAATATTTAACAGGATAACACACACAGTGTTGTACAGCTAGTGTGTTTGGTGTTCACCGCTGAAGAATGAAGGTAGCAGGAAGTGGAAAAAAAACAGGAGACCTACAGTGCTGCAACACTGAAACTTGAAACACACACACACACTGACACACACACAAACTTTCACTTTAACACACATCTAAGATTATTTGTGATTATGGTCATTAATTGTCTGTTTTGAGGCTTTGACCAATATGACTGTTTATTCAATAAAGAATATATATTCTATAGAAATGTGAAAATGTGTAATTAACTACTATTAGTTTGTATAGAGTGACCTTAACAGAGAAGACTCGCGTCACGAGCACTAAAACTAGATATGAGGGTCTTCAAGCAAGTCTGGAAACAAAGCAAGAAAACACAAAGCTAACACAACTGAAAGCATGCAGGAATGACGTTTCAATGTGACAGTGAGTTCAGATCGAGGACTCAAGGGTGATAAGTGTGATGAGACCATTATGGAATAATTGTGACAGGCCTTCATACAATTGATGAGAAATAAAAGAGAAAATCTCTCGAACGATCTCTACGATGAGTTCCTCTCACAGGTGCTTCACTTCTGTTTATACACACATTCAACTCAAGTGTGTTCACGGTCTCATGCATGTTGTTGCACACACACGATCTCTCTCTCTCAGACACACACAGAAGGATGTCTGGTGTAAACATCGGTTGGCACGACACTTATACTTCTGAAGTGTTTCTGCCTGTTGCACGAACACCGGCTGGTGTGAGAATATAAACACACGTGAACGCTTCCCTGACAGATCAAACACACACGTGTGAATGTTTAAACACAGCTGCTGCTGGATCAACCAGATCTTCAGCACACACACCCCGGATGTGCTCGCTAAACACACGGACATCACTGACATCACAACACACACCTGCGTCATGACTTATGATGACAAACCACTACACACAATCACCTCACAGGTGTGTGTCTGGAACATCACATGAACCTCACACAGGTGTGTGTGTGTGTGACATCACATGAACCTCACACAGGTGTGTGTGTGTATAGTGTGTATAGTGTAACATGACATGAATCTCACAGGTTTGTGTGTAGCGTCACATGTACCTAACAAAGTTGTAAGTGTGTGTGTATTTTGTAACATGACGTGAACCTCACAGATGTGTGTAGGTGTGTGTGTGTGTGTTACATCACATGAACCTCACACAGGTGTGTGTATAGTGTGTATAGTGTAACATGACATGAACCTCACAGGTTTGTGTGTAGCGTCACATGTACCTAACAAAGTTGTAAGTGTGTGTGTATTGTGTAACATGACATGAACCTCACAGATGTGTGTGTGTATTGTGTAAAATGACATGACATGAACCCCACAAGTGTAGGTCTGTGTGTATTGTGTAACATCACATGAACCTCACACAGGTATATGTATATGTGAGTGTGTTTGTGTGCATATGTAACATGACCTGAACCTCACAATTGTGTGTGTGTGTGTGTAACAAGACACGAACCTCACAGGTGTGTGTTTGGAGAACCTAAGACGTGTGTGTGAGAAGCTAAGACGTGTGTGTGAGAACCTAAGACGTGTGTGTGAGAAGCTAAGACGTGTGTGTGAGAACCTAAGACGTGTGTGTGAGAACCTAAGACGTGTGTGTGAGAACCTAAGACGTGTGTGAGGTTCTTGAGGTTGTTCTTCACAGTGCGTCAGTGTGTAACTCACCTTTATCTTGTGTAAACTCTTGTCCTCCTCCAGACCTTGGATCAGGACGCTGATGTTGTTTTTGTTGTAGGTGAAATTCCAGCCTTCCTCTGACTGACACTCCTCTTTGAAGCTGCTGAAGGCTCGATCATCCGGTATCAGAACCGCTTCCCCGGACATCCTCTCCTCGAACCTGCTGCCGCCGCCGCCGGAGTAAAAACGAATCGAAGCTGTTGATAAAAGAGTTTCGATGATGTTTGTCAGACACGGTGAAGTTGTATTTCTCCAGCGGCCGGTGATAACAGACGGACGCGCGTCGCGTGCGTGCGTGCGTGCGTGATGATGAAGCGCACCAAACAGAAACGCGCACGAAATACGCGGGCGGTGTCGGGATGTCTCTTGCCTTAACCGAATCTCCCGTGTCGTGTCTGTGATTCAGATCAGACTGGTCCGATGCTCAAACATATGTTCATCATACGTAGCGTGTTTTCCGCAGGCGCGCTCCGGTGCGGAAGCTCGAGTTTAAATATCCAGATATGCGCGTGCGTGTGTGCTTATAAATAAATAAACTAAAATGTATGTGTTAAAAAAACGTGAACGTGTTTCCCAGTGAAATGCACAAACAGCTGTTACACACCAGTGTGTGTGTGTGCGCGCACTTTACACTGATGGTGATGATGATGATCAGAGCAGCAGAGGCGGGTGCACGCGCGCGACCACACACTCACATTTGACAGACAGTTCAGCTCCGCCCACCCTGATGCACGCGCACAACACTGACGTGTCAAAAAGCTTATTTAACTTTGTACTTTAATTATAAGTCCAGGTAGAGATGGTACATGTAAAGCGAATCAATTTAAAAATTATTCAATAAAATAAAAAAATGGATTTTTGTCTATAAATACTACGAAATAAATAATAAAATACTGGATTTGCACAATTCAAGTTTCACGTTTGGGTCGGAAGAAAAACTGTTTGCCGTTAAGTGTTCTTTCATCTGAACTCTGATGTTAAACTTCCATTTTATTATGTGCCCCAGAATGTAGACATTAAAAATATCTGGTGTTTGCTATAGTTTTTGTTTTGTTTTTATCATCAGAAAATATATTAATTGGCTGAAAAAACTGAGGTAAAATGTATTTAATCGACGTCTTGCGCCCCCTGGCAGATGATTGAAAAACTAACGGAGATTTATGTTATTAAAATAGTAAAGATTTAAATTGAAGCACAAACTTATATCGCCCATGTCATCGGGAGTAACTGATATAACAGATAAGTTAACAAAATGAAGGAAATACTCATCATGAATAATAATAATTAATTATAAATAATTATAAATATTGCTCATGTCAAACGCACACGGTCAATTGCCCAAAACTGATGCTACCCAAAGCCATTTTAAACTATGGTACCATCCATTTAAAAACATCTAAAAATGTTTGAAAGTTACGCACTGCGGTGAAGGACGTGGTGAGAAACGTCATGAAACTACATTTCCCATGATTCCAAATGTGTGACGCCACCAATGTTTTTCCGTTACCGGACATACGTTTCTGGGCTCGCGCTCTGATGACAGATAGACGCTTTAACCTGCAGCCGGTGATTAATAAAACACACCGCCGTTATATTTGACACCAGAACCGTTGCCGTTAACTTTCTTGACCGGGTCAGCAGGGCCGCTCGCGCTGTGTGAGAATGTTTCTGTCATCGGTACCGACGCGCGTGCTGATGCGAAGGTCGCGCAGTCTGTCGCCGTGTCGCGCGCTGCAGACCGGTCGCGGCGAGGCGTCGCGCTTCCGAAACCTCTGCGAGCTTGAACCGAACCGGAACCCGGTGACCAGCGGCTCGCGGGCGTCCAGAAAGAGCGTTTTGAGCGAGGGGTCGCACGCGCAGTACCACGAGCTGGCCGGCAGGTGGCGCGCGAGTCTCGAGGCACGCAGGAGCAGCTGGGCGACGCTCACCGTCGCGGGGGGCGACGGCGCGTCGGACGCGTCCTCCTCCGCAGCCATGGGCGTCATTTCGGCGGCAGCCCTCGCTTTCTGTTTAAAGAAAGATAGAGACGGAGGAGGTACAATGATAAACTCACACACACTTATAAACTTTATGGTTTAGCTCGAGGAAAGTTAAAAACTAAGTAATAAACGTAGGCCCATTATTTGCACTTAATACTGTATTACCAGTATTGTAGTAAAACTTACTATACAAATAATATTATTTACTTCTTTTAACTATAACAAAGTGTAGTTAGTATGTCGTAGTGTTATTCTGTAACATTAACAACATGTATCATCAAAGACATGAACATAAAGTGTGTGTGTGTGTGTGTGTGTGTGTGTGTGTGTGTGTATAAGGAACATATTTACATTTACATTTAGTCATTTAGCAGACGCTTTTATCCAAAGCGACTTACAAGTGGGGTAGGTAATGGAAGCAATTAGGACAGCATAAGTACAACATATGATGTTGAATGTATGTTATATTGTGTGTGTTTCTCTCTTCAGCTGAAAATCTTCTGGATGCTGTTAGATCTGGAAACAGTGAGGAGGTGAAGAGGTGAGAAGATTTCTGACCATTAACATCATAGTGTTTCTCTCATCTGACAGTGCTTGAGTGTCTGAAATGTGCACGTGTAACTATATAATCATGGCACACAATATCACATACTAAAAATCTGAGATGTTTTTACAGATGACTTCTGCTTCATTTTATCTGTTAAGATGATGAAACTGATTGCTCTGCATCAACAGATATTAACTGTTAAACATATATTGAATTAAATTCTCTATTATTGTTAAGCTTTCTTAAGCTTGACTTTGTCAAATATATTAACAGATCCATTGCGTTTTTATCAATTATACTGTATACGCACAAAGGTTATTTTAGTTTACTCAATTTTTTTTAATAAAGTTTCTGTTCAATAATAAAAAAATAAAATATTGACCATATTTTTTTTCGGAAAAGCTTGAATTAAATGAAAAACTGAAATGTTGCCTAATACATTTTTTTTATGTACGTTTAAAGCACTAACATTAATAAATAAACAAAAACTGAGAAAGATGAAAGAAAAATTAACTAATCTTGGATAGCAATATAATAAATCAACAAAAACAATATAAAATGACGAATGCATACAACTAAATTGCTTAAAACTAAAATTAACTTTAAAATGAAAAGTAGAAAAATAAAAGCTTAGTTAAATTATTAATAAAACTAAAATCTAACTATATTAACTATGATAAGCACAAGCTAAGACACAGATAGAAAAACGATGATAAAGTGTCACACAGATATTATGTTTTCACATTACATGATAATATCTCAGTGAACTTTATTTCTGTAGATTTAAATAAATGAACTTTAATTATCCTTGAAAGGATGGTTTCTATCATGAGCTGTGTCTCAGGAGTGTCAGAATGTTGAGGTGACAGGTGATGTCATGAGCACATGTGTCCATCAGATGGCCTCAGTGCTTCTTGTTGAATTACTGCACTTAAACAGACCAAAGAGAAGAAGAACACCAGAATGATAGAGAAGTTGATATCATCTCAGAGATGGAGAGAGAGAGAGAGAGAAGATAAACACACAGACACACACACAGCTGTCTTTTACTGGAACGTCTGTGTGAAACTGAAGAAGCACCTGTGTGTGTGTGTGTGTGTGTGTGTGTGTGTGTGTTAAGTGAAGTGCGTGTTTTGAGTTTCTGTAGTTTGAGCCCTAAAGGTAAATGTGCAGATGGCTCTGAACAGTGTGTGTGTGTGTGTGATGGCAGATGTGTTAAGTGTTTTAAGTTAGTTGTCAGTCTGTTAGGGTGAGTAAGTTACACAACTCACTGTTTACAGTAAATACACTCACACTTAACTTTCCTCTCTCTCTCTCTCTCTCTCTCTCTATCTCTCTCTCTCTTTCTCAGGTTGTTGGCAGAAGGGCTGGATCCGAACATTCGGCATCGTTTGGGTTGGACGGCTCTAATGGTAGCCACCATGAACCGACAGCACAAGTGAGACTGTGTGTGTGTGTGTGTGTTTGTGTATCTGATCTTGTTTGTCTATACTTGTGTAAATTCACCTACATTGTCTCTATCAATCAGTGATTGTCATGAGAAAAAATATTTATAAATCAAACTCCATTTAGAGAAAACAGTGAACCCCCACAAATCAGTCGCCACTAACAATTCCTTTCTGTGTCAGTGTGTGTGTTTGTGTGTGTGTGTCAGTGTATCTTTCTGTGCGCGTGTGTGTCAGTGTATCTGTGTGTACGCTCGTTTGTGTGTGTTTCAGTCTATCTGTGTGTCTGTTTGTGTGTCAGTGTATCCGTGTGTGTGTGTGTGTGTGTGTGTATGTCAGTGTATCTGTGTGATTGTGTGTGTCAGTGTATCTGTGTGATTGTGTGTGTCAGTGTATCTGTGTGATTGTGTGTGTCAGTGTATCTGTGTGTACGCTCGTTTGTGTGTGTTTCAGTCTATCTGTGTGTCTGTTTGTGTGTCAGTGTATCCGTGTGTGTGTGTGTGTGTGTGTGTGTATGTCAGTGTATCTGTGTGATTGTGTGTGTCAGTGTATCTGTGTGATTGTGTGTGTCAGTGTATCTGTGTGATTGTGTGTGTCAGTGTATCTGTGTGAGTTAGTGTCAGTGTCTTTGTGTGTGCTTGTGTGTCTTTGTGTGTATGTAGCGTGCATGCGGGTGCGTGTGTCAGTGTATCCGTGTGTGCGCTTGTGTGTGTGTCAGTGTATCTGTGTGTGCTTGTGAGTCTTTGTTTGTGTGTCAGTGTATCTGTGTGTGTCTTTGTTTGTGTGTGCACTCATGTGTGTGTGTGTCAGTGTATCTGTGTGTGGTTGTGTGTGTTCTCTCAGAGCTGATCACTTCCATCTTCTAATTACTGCTTCATTATCTCGTGCTGTAAACACTGAACATCAAACACACACTCGCTGGAGAGTCTGTGTGTGTGTGTGCTCATTTGTGTGTCTGTGTGAACCCTTTACCCAGAATGCCGAGCCAGAGCTAGTGTGTCAGTCAGTGAGAGGCAGAGGATCCTTTAATTGAATTAAATCTCGCTCAAACACACACAGACGGAGCAGGGACAGAAGGAGAAGGAGGAAGGGGGTCATGAAATCCAATTTTTTGGAGTCAGTGTCACTCCTCGTTCCAAACTGGAGTCATTTCACTGCGTCAACACACACACACACCCAGAGCGCAAATCATCTCATACACTGTAATACACACCGCATCTCACAAAAACATCATATTTCATATTATAGGAAACAAAAAGAAGAGTTTTGGGTGAAAGGAAAACCAGCTCTTAGGAGCATTATGATTTTTCTAAGCAGGTTTCTCATGACTGTCACTAATGTGTTTTATATTACTCAGTGAAGGCACTACATGTATTAACCTTCAATTTACAGTTGTTTTCACAATCTTGCGCTGTTGTGAAGCAGCTTTACAGACATTTTAGAACAATCTGTAAACGTGATAAAATGTGGATTTGTTTTGAGATTTGTTTTTAAAATGGTGACGGTGCAAAACCGTCTGCCAAACTGATCGTGTATTTAAAATTGTCTTCATCGCATCTGTGTGTGTGTTAACACAACACGTCTCTTTTCCTGTGATTTTGATCAGAACAGACTGATATTGTTGAAAGCGTCACTCTTGTCATTCAGGGGTTATGAATGAACACTGATTCTTATCTGCCTATTGAAAATATCATCATCTATCATAAACGCTTCACTGCCGTGTGTGTGTGTGTGTGTTCCTCTCTGTCTGTTATGAGTGGCATAACTCACTGTTGCCGTGACGCACAGTCCTGTGTCTTCCTGTCATTCAAAGCCCCTGGTGACCAATCAGAGCTGAAGGGGAAATGAAGGACCGCCTACACAGGGAGATATTTCACTACGGTGACTGTGATGTATGATGAATCATACGACTCTCTCTCTGTCTCTTGTCTCCTGTAATGTGTGTTTATTTGGTGTCTTTAGGTTCAGTTGTGTGTTTGTTGTCCCGATGCCTCACATTGGGTAGTTAAAGTGAGTTTGTTAGGTGTCAGTCTGATTTTCGTGAGCAGTGATTTTTCAGAAAAGCTCCAGTGAAGTGTGTGAGTCTGTCTTTGTGGGACTGGTTGATAAGTTGGTTTAAGGTCTTTACACATACAGCCAGAACTTATTGTTTCCTTTTTTTTTTCATATTTTGTGCTCGTTTGACTGGTGTCTCTGGATTGTTCAAACGCCTTTCAAAATGCTTGCTACGGATAATATCACAATATATTAAAACTGCAAATGCGGGCTTGTTGACCGCAAAGTCAACGTAATATTAGATTTTTCCCTTTATAATTTGTTATTTTACCGCACAATAATCACAGAAATGAAGAATACGATATTGAAATACGGCACGATAATATCTCTGTGTAATGCCGACTTGTTGACTACTAGGCAACCTAATATCACATTTTTTTCGGTTACAATTTGTAGTTTTACCACAAAATAATAATAGAAATGAAGAATACGATAATGATATTCGGTACGATAATACCACGTGTAATGCCTGCCGTACCGTATTTATCGCATTATATTAAAAAAAAACAGATGTGGACTTGTAAAATAGTGCCATAAGTGTGGAAGCTGGACCTCGACAGAGTTAACATCTATTATATTGTTCAACATTCTCTATGTATCGTTATATGTCACCACCATAATAATATTGACACAGGTTTGCTATTGCGATACAATTAAATTAATAATATTGTTACATCCCTATTAGATCTTAAAATGACACCAACCAAACACACACAAAACAATAAAAGACATGAATTTAAAGCACTGTTTGTATCTTTATCCTGTAAGTTATTTGTACTTATATGTCATGTTAGCTAGTTCTTATTTTATTAATAACCGTTTATTTGATTTTTTTTAATTATTTAGTATTGTAACTCAAAATGAGCATTTTACCTTTTTTTTTACAGTATATGTTTAAGTATTAAATAAGAATTTAGAACGACAAAAGCAGCACAGTTTTTCCAACAATATTTTTTACATGAGCACTAAAAAAGTACATTTCCAATGGAAAAATCAGGAAAAAATTATTAGAATTATATTATAATTGTATTAATGAGTTAAATTTAACTACGGCATCATGTTCAGCACTAAAAACCCTGACGCTTCATGTCAACATCTTGTGAACCAACACCTTTGAGTAGAATCTCCAAAGTCGTAAATATTTTGTCAGACGTTTTTGCAGCCAGTATTTGTTTTGTGGTTTAAATGGAAACAGACATATTAGTCAGTCGTCCGGACCCTGCTACAGTATCCTGGAGCAGTTGATATGAAAGCGTGTTTTGTTTAAGAAATAAGTGATGATGAGCTGAGATGTGTGGAGAATATGGTGCTGCTGTATGTGGTCGGACACTGTTGCTCTTTTAAAAGAGAAGGATGTGCTTTAGACAGAGATGTTTGCTGAGCTTTGATGTGTGCGAGACTGTTTGCACTCTTAACCCGGCGACGGACACCACCCACATCTGTCCATTCACGTGTACAATGAGCAGCAATGGAGAGGAACCTTTGTTGACCGTTCCGAGCCAACGACACGACGCCTCACTCCAAGCCGAAGAAAGGAGAAATGAAAGAGCCAAAGGCAGGTTCAGGAGGGCTTCTGGAGAGGGGGATTATCCCTTATTTAGGCTTTGAAAAGGCCTTCCGTGGTGGGAATGTGTTGGGATTATTGTGGAGTGGGTGGGAACGGGGCAGTGGGTAATGGTAATGAGGGCAGAGGGATGAACTTCAATACGCTCTCAACAGATTCTCTATGGCACAAACTATAATGTGATCAATATACCCATCTTATAGATATGTGTGCGTAAATGCCACGTTTAACCAATTCAGACACGTTCGTCATCTTGAATCGGTCGACATTTCAGCTGCTGTCTTCTCAAACGCTTTTAAAAAGTACAAGTATAAGTCAGGGGTTTGGACCCCCAAAAATGATGTACCTAATGTGAGGGACCCCCTTTTCTAAAATATATATCAATCTATATGTTTTCTGCGTAAAGAAACATTTAAAATGTGTCTGATATATAGTGAATAGGATATTATAAAGACAACAGATTGTTTCTAAACCTAAATGGTCGACAACAATTTCACATTGAGTCCCAAAAAAGAAACTACAGTGAGAAAAACACACTACAAAGATTCAAGTATAAACAATTCTGGAGACTATCAATAGCAGAAAATGAAAAGAAACACTGAGGACTTTTATCATTTTTCAGGGGGACCCCTTGCAACCTTCTGGAGCCACCCTGGGGGTCCCGGACCTCAGTTTGAAAAACCCTGGTAAGGCATAAGTTTAGGGGTAGCACCTCGTTATACCCAATTATTATATTTTCTGTAATAAGTAAATAGTATATATATGGGTAAGAGGACTGTAAAATAATGTGGTGCAGGTACCGCTATAGATTACGGACGCAATGTAGCGCATAATTAAACAGAATTAACTCTGTAAAAATAATGGACCTCTACACCTCATATCGGTAGATAAAGGAGAACAGTATGTCAGGGTTGGGGAATATAGAAGTCTGTCAATTCAAAAAGATATTTATACTGAAAGCATTTTAAAACTAAGGGGTAATTATTTTAATATAATATGACCTGCAGTATGCTATACAACAACAATCACACGACATTTGTGTAATCACAATGTAACAGTAAATAAGTAAATAAATACTGTGAATATTAACTAATTAACGGAGTTCTTATTTTATTATTAAAGCAGGAATGAAATAAAGGGAAATGAGGTGTTCAGTTTTTACAACAGCACGAATGAAGCACGCAGACTATCAACTGGAAATTTGACTTTTAAGTTTAGGATTCATTTTTATTTGATTGATTTTAGGATTGTCGTTCCCAAATATTTAATTTTATTAATGAGTTATTTTGATGGGTTTAATGTGTAAAATCAATTTGTATCTTTTGATACTATACTCAAGTAGTTTGTATGGCATGCAGTTCCCTCATAAATATTTGTTTAATTCTTCCTCACTTTTAACCTTTTATTACACAAAACTTATTGTTCCCCTTTATCTACAGATTTGTACTTTTTTTTACCTATGGAAGCATATTGGTAGCTATTTTCAATTTGAAATGCAATACGCAAAATGTGAATGCAATTGTGTATTTAAATGCAGAATGAAAATAAAATAAAATTATATCACTTACATTTGTCAGTTCCTACACTAGTTTTAAATGGATATTGAAGATGTTATTTTAAGCATAAAAGAAGTAGTGTACTGACAAATGTAAGTGATATAATTTATTTTTTATTTTTATTCTGCACTTAATGTTGCACAAATGTCCTTCAAATGTATATTTAAACACACAATTGCATTGCCGTTCTGCGTATTGCATTTCCATTAGAAAATAACTATCAATTTGCTTCCATAGTTACCAATTTATTTGTCGTTTGTGTTTTTGATCTCTGCTTACCTATAAATAAGACTTGTTTTCTGATAGGCCAGCGTTTATTCGGTATGTTGCTGTAATGTAGTTACAGTTTTTGTATCGCTAGCTTGTTGTGTAACTTCTATAGGATAGACACACACACACTGTGACCTCTCCTCATACCACCTGTCTGATACAGATAGACAGTAATGGACAGCTGGACGTCTTCTGGTCAGGTGTGTGTGTGAACGCACTAGCGTAGCGGAAGGCCGGTCTGAGGTGTGTTTTGTAAACACAGGTGGACAGAAGCAGCTGTGCGTCCGTATGTTCTTCACCTGCTGCTCTGATATCTGCTTTTCTGTGAAATCATGTATCATACATGTTTGTTTGTTTGTTTTGAAGAATGTCAGTTTCTGTGTTCTTTCAGCACACTGAGATTTACTTCATCTGTTATATAGAGCTATTCACACAAATCTAAATTCTGTCTCCTATCAGTGGAACACGAGAGAAGATATTTAGAGAAATGTCTCGGTGGTTTTGTGTTTGTACAATGGAAGTCAATGGAGTTCAGGGTTGTTCGATGATCAACATTCTTCCAAATATCTTCTGTCGTGTTCTGATGAAGAGAGAAACTGGCAGAGGTTTGACGTGAGAGTAAATAAATGATGAGAGAATTCTCATTTCTGGGTGAACCGTCACGTTTAGGCCTCGTCTCTTATTCACTCAGATCTCAAAGGCTGAAGTGTTTGTGTAGACATCTCTCGATTTATTAAAGTCACATTCTTTCATGCTAAGATTTGTAACTATAGTGAGTTTGTCTGTGTGAGTCTCAGTGAATGTGGTGTGTTTGACTTTCTGCTTTTCTCAGGGTCACGACTCCGTGTTCTCACACATATGCTTCACTTTCATTCACAAACCTGCCTCTCACACACGAACACTCATCCATCACGCCTATATCATGTGTGAACACTGGAGTAATGTGTGTTGTGTTCATGTTTCTTCACATGTAGTGTACAACACAACAACACTTCTTCACTTAAAGCAACTGACTCTCTCTCACTCTCTCTGTCTCTGTGTCTCTCTCTCTCACTCTCTCTCTCTCTCCCCCCTCTCTCTCTCTCTCTCTCTCTCTCACTCTCTCAGTGTGGTGAAGGTTCTATTAGAGGCGGGTGCTGATCCAAACATGGGCGATGACTTCAGCAGTGTTTATGAGACGGCGCGAGAGAAGAGCGTTCACTCATTAGAGGGTGAGAATACACATAATCTGTATAACACACATTTACATATCATCATCATGTTATAAAACATCACACACACACACACACACACACAGGGCACACATGTGTGTTATTACACAGATCAATTTAACCCATAGACACATAAAACAAACACACACTGTGCTGTTTGCATATCACCACTCGATTCATTAAGTAGCGTGTTTTCTTACACACACACACACACAGAGTGGATGTCATATCACCCTGCTGTATGTATATTACTCACATTTGTTTTGTTGGCAGTTTTTTGGTCTTGAAGGAACATCTTTCCCTGAAGCGCTTTGATGAATGAGCGTGTGTGTGTGTGTGTGTGTGTGTGGAATATGAGAATATTCCATGAGAGTCGTGTGTGTGTGTGTGTGTGATTGATTGCTCTGCTCCGGCCGTCTGACGCTTTATTGAGTTTGTTGTGATTATCCGGCTCTTAGACATTATTTACCCGTGACGACCCGCCTGACAGCAGCCCAGAGAGAAAATATGTTTCTGTACAGTGACAGAAGAAAAACATTGTTCCTCCTCTCTGATTTATTTCTGTGTGTGTGTGTGTGTGTGCAGGGAATAATTGTACATTTGATATGAACACTTATACATGTCTGGTGTTCATTCAAACTGTTTGTCTTGTTTTAATATCTCTGCAACATTATCACCCACATCCACGATATTATACATATTACACTCTCTTTATATGTGTGTGTGTGTGTCTCAGTCCTTTTCTCATTAGCTCTCTGCCTCAGATTTTATTTTCTATTTTTGTGTTACTTTCTGTCTCACTTTGTCTCTCTCGCTCTCTCTCTCTCTCTCTCGCTCTCTCTCTCTCTCTCTCTCCCTCTCTCTCTCTCTGTCTATATCACTTTCTCTCTCCCTCTTTGTCTATCTCTCTCCATCTCTCTCTCTATCTCTCCCTCTCTGTCTACATCTCTCTCCCTCTCCGTCTCTCTCTCTCTCTCTCTCTCTCTCTCTATCTATCTATCACTCTCTCTCTCTCTCTCTCTCTCTCTCTCTCTATCTATCACTCTCTCTCTCTCTCTCTCTCTCTCTCTCTATCTATCACTCTCTCTCTCTCTCTCACTCTCTCACTCTCTCTCTCTCTCTCAAGATTCAAGATTCAAAGGAGCTTTATTGGCATGATAAAAGAAAATGTACATTGCCAAAGCACAAGATTAAATATAAACATGCACCAATACAGATTAAGATAAAAAATAAGATGGAATAAAATTAAAAGTCTATAAGTAAAAATATATATATATAAACATCTCAATATAAAGAGAAAAAGAGTTTTAATTAAAGTTCTCAATGAGGGTGATAGTGTCAGTTTGTGTGTGTTGTTCTGTCAGTGTTGTTTTGTGTTGTGCTGCTTGTTCTTTGCTCGTGGCAGGACTTGACATATCTTGAGCAGGTTTGAGCTTCTTGAGTTTTCTCCCAGTATGTATGAGATCTTGTCCTTTTGTTGAAACTGGTCAAAGTCTTTGTGTAAGTTTGTAAACTGGGGGAAGAATGTTTCTCTGATGTGTGTGTAGTTGGGACAGGAGAGGAGAAAGTGCAGCTCTGTTTCCACTTGATTGTGTGTGCAGTGTGGACACAGTCGCTCTTCTCTCGGTGTCCATGTGTGTCTGTGTCTGCCCGTCTCTACAGTGAGCTGCTGATCACTGAGTCTGTACATGCTCAACACTTTTCTTAGTTTAGGGTCTGATACGCTTGTGAGGTATTCTGACACTTTATATTCTCTCTTTAGTGACAGATAGCATTCCAGTTTACTTTGCTGAGCTGTTGCTTCTGTCCAGTGTTGGAGATATTTCTCTTTTTGTCTTTTGATCATTTGGTTTAGTCTGGCTGGGGTTTGGGGTCGGCTTGGGCATGTTTGGGGTTGTAGAGTTAGTTGTGAGATCAGTTGGATGAAGGGGTTTCTCTCTGGGCTCAGCTCTTGATGTCTTAAGGCTTTGTGATGGAGTGTGTCTGTGTCGCTGTTCTTAAGGTGCGTGTAGAATTTTAAAGCTCTTTTTTGTATTTTAATGATTAGAGGATACAGTCCTAATTCTGCTCTGCAGGCGTTGTTTGGAGTTTTTCTCTGTACCCGTAGAATGTTTTTACACATTTCTGTTTGCAGAATCTCTATTGGGTGTTTGTCCCATCTGCTGAACTCTTGGTTGGCGAGAGGACCCCAAACCTCACTTCCATACAGCGCCATCGGTTCTATAATTGATTGTATTATTTTCAGCCAGATTACGGTTGGGATGTCAATTTTGATATTCTTTTTGATTGCGTAAAAGGCTCTTCGTGCCTTGTCTCTCAGGTCATTTACAGCCTTGTTTAAGTTTCCGGTGTTACTTATGTTTATACCAAGATATGTGTAGTTCTTGGTGTGTTCTAGGGGCACGTTGTTTAGTTTGAAACGGTTATGTTGGTTTTGGCTACTGGGCTTTTTTTGGAATATCATGACTCGAGTCTTTTTAAGGTTAACCGATAGGGCCCAGGTTTGGCAGAAAGTGTGCAGGGTGTCCAGATGTTGCTGTAGACCCTCTTTTGTGGGTGACAGCAGCACCAGATCGTCTGCAAACAGGAGGCATTTCACTTCGGTGTCTTGTAAGGTCGGACCGGGTGCTGGTGACTGTTCTAGAGCTCCAGCTAATTCATTCATGTAAATGTTAAATAGTGTAGGACTTAGACTACAGCCCTGTCTCACTCCACGACTCTGAGAGAGAAAGTCTGTGTGCTTGTTGCCAATTTTAACTGCAAATGTGTTATTGGTGTACATTGATTTGATGATGTCGTAGGTTTTTCCTCCGATGCCACATTGAATCAACTGAAGAAAAAGTCCCTCATGCCAGATCGAGTCAAAAGCTTTTTTGAAGTCAACAAAGCATGAGTAGAGCTTTCTTTTCTTTTGGTTTGTTTCTTTGTCAATTAAGGTACGAAGAGTGTATATATGATCGGATATACTCTCTCTCTCTCTCTCTCTCTCTCTCTATATGTCTCTCTCTCTCTCTCTCTCTCTCACTCTCTCTCTCTCTATATGTCACTCTCTCTCTCTCTCTCTCTCTCTCTCTCTCTCTGTTTCTCTCTCTCTCGCTCTCTGTTTCTCTCTCTCTCTATATCTCACTCTCTCTCTCTCTTTCTCTCTCTCTCTCTCTCTCACTCTCTCTCACTCTCTCACTCTCTCTCTATATGTCACTCTCTCTCGCTCTCTGTTTCTCTCTCTCTATATCTCACTCTCTTTCTCTGTTTCTCTCTCTCTCTATATCTCACTCTCTGTCTCTCTCTCTCTTGTCTTGTTTAGTTTTTATGTCCCATAATAACATAATTCTGATTGTGTTGTCACTGCAGTAATGGACAAAACGCTGTGTTGATGGTTTTTGCTTTTATTTTACACTCTTGCATTTAAACTGTACAGCATGCTCAACATTATTATGATTTCTATATATAAAATGTTTTCTTGACACTTATTCCTCCGTCTTTGTGTGTCAGTGTTGGTGAGCAGAGAGGATGAGTTCAGTAATCGTCTGAGCAGTCGGGCCAGTTTTCGTGGTTGTACTCCGCTGCATTACGCCGTTCTGGCTGATGACCTGGAGACCGTCCGTCTGCTGCTGGACACAGGTGAGGTCACATGACCCTCAGAACAACACAAACACAAGAAATAAAGAGACTGCAACGCTCAAGAGACGTCCATGGCAGTACAGTAAAGCAGTGGCCAAAAGTGACGTCTTTGCTTTTGAATCGATTACATTATTAAAGATCAAACAAATGAAATAAGTATGACATCACTCTTTAGCATCACTGCTCATTCAGTCACACTCATAATCTGATGGTGAGTTTTAGGCAAAATCCTCACACATATTCTTCAGAAAGTGCATGAACCTTCAGTTTGTGTTTTCTATTGTGTGTATCACTGATAAACAACTTCCTGTTAGCCTGAGGCTCTCAAGCTTGACATTTGACCTCTGTAGAGAGAAACTGTGGGTTCTGTGAAGTGTGTGTGCATCAGCCCTCTGGCTATAATAACAAACTCATGTAAATCACATCACACACACACGCACACACCACCCTCTCTCTCTCTCTCTCTCTCACTCTCTCTCTCTCTCTCTTTCTTTCTCTCTTTCTCTCTTTCTCTCTCTCTCTCTCACTCTCTCTCTCTCTCTCTTTCTTTCTCTCTTTCTCTCTTTCTCTCTCTCTCTCTCTCTCTTTCTCTCTGTCTCTCTTTCTCTGTCTAACGGATTTATGGAAGCAGATGCATTTTTAGATGGAAGTGACAGAAACGAGCCAAAGCAAAGCACAAAACGGCTTATTTTGATGCCGGGCAATTAGATTATGGCGTGGAGCGCATTACCCAGAAGGCTTAGTGGAATTAAGCCACGCCCCCTCAGACAGGCCAGCGCCACATCTGACGGCGGGCCATATCCATCACACCCATGACATCATCACCACGAGACGATTCTGAGAGAGAGAGCGAGGGGCACATTACTATGATCTCTCTTTTGTTGCATATCTAGTGCGCTGCACCGCCTAGTCAGCACTAAAGTCATCAGGCCGCAGGTTTACTGCAGTGCAGGCAGACGCATCGCTGGTGTCTCGTGTCTGTTCAGGACACCACGTTAGTCTCATAACGAATCATTTTTCACATTTTTTCCCATTTCACTTCCAGCCACCTTCTTCAGCAATTCGCTTCCCCCGGTCTGCGGAGACGCTCATCTTACCTGCGGGCAGGTAACGCGCTTTATTTCCCACCTGAACGAGCGGTCAGCGCGCGTCTCCATCCGTCACTGCTGTCCTGGAGGTGTGCGAGCTCACCCGGCCCGAGGAAGATCCGAGCGCCCGTCCCGGACTCCCGACGTGACTAATCACCCGAGCCGTGAACCCTGACCCCCGAGGGTCAAAGCGCCCCACCGCCACCAGCTGCAGAGAGCGTGTTTGCGCCGCTCGGAGCCTGCAGGGAGTCGTGTGTGATATTAGGCCACTAAATGATGCTATTTATTACGGCGGAAAGAGAGACTCACCGTACGGCAGCGAGACGGCTGTCCTGCGTTTCTTTATTAGTTTTTCTCTCTTGCTCGTCCTCTATCGATTGAGATTTGTTAGACGGACACGTTTAAGGTTTTATCAATAATCCGGGCGATTACCCACAATGCCCGGGGACTCAACAGGCCCGTAAAGACGCCGGTGTAAAGATATCGATTCCGTGTTGGTGGATAAACTATATTTTTGGAGCGGGGAAGGAACGTAGTGTTGTGTTGAGTGAGTTTGTGTGTCATTTAATGTGGAGCGATGGCTTTATTTCTGTCTATTTCTTTGTGATATTGGGATGTGCCACACGCTTTGTGTGTCCGCGTTTTTTGCTGTATCGGCACGTGTGTGTTGGACGGGCGGTGCAGGTCAGGGCAAAAGGCAACGCTAAACATCATCTCTGACACACAACAGAGAAGAAGTGACCATCAGGTGAAGATGTGCGTGTTTAATTGTCGACACACAGCGTGAGATCATCAGCGCGCTGTTGTGTTTTAATAATGCGACCCTCACACACACATGCTGATGTCCGGATGCTGCGGACCCCCTGAGTGAGCTCCATTCACACAGACCCCTGCTGGAGACAACGGCTTTAGCCTCAGTTAACCTTTGACCTCTGGGCTCTCTGCTTGCAGGTGCCAACCCTTTACGGAAGAACACACTGGGACACGCTCCACTGGCCTACGCTAAAGACGGAGAGATGCACAACGTCTTGAAAGAGTGGGAGACCAAGGTAAAGTTAAGAAAAGGTAAAACAAACGTGTTTTTCGAGGCTGACTGGAAGTTAGCACTGCAGCGGTTCCCTCGACCCGGAAGTTATTCTCAAAGGCAACAGATAAACTGTGATTAGCAAAGGTTACAACGTTTTGTCTATCGAGATCATGAGATTAACACCACATTTGTTACTGTTGAAGCTGAAATACAATGTTCACAAGTAAAAATTTAAAGCGATGCTATCAACAGACTACACTTGAGGTCGCTCGATATCAACGTCACCACCACCAAGGCCGTGTCTTGATAAGCTCCCTTGTTCAGTAGCCAGGGAGTCGGCCATTTTAAGGGCTGTCTCGTTCGCGAAATCCTTCTAGTGCACTGAAACGTTCGTTCCCTAAAAGTTCCCACAATGCACCGCAAAAACAAGTGAGCATCGATGCTCTCTAGCTTTGTCTGAATTTGCCCCCTATCTCCTATATAGTGCACTATATCCGGTATCCGCCATTTTGTAGTGTTATCCGAATTCTGGTGAACATTCGTTCACTACTTTTTATCCGACCTACACTTGCTCACTCATATTTCCCATGATACAAAGCGATTAAACCGTTAGAATCATCTGAAGGGGAGTGACCGTTAATGACACAAATGCGTGTTCATACATTTGCGTTTGTTCTTGTTGACGGTTATTTTGGTGTTTTTGAGAATAAACAGATACAATTTATTTTATTTAAAAGCAGCTTTTACTTTAAATATAAAAAGTAATTTTATTCAACGTAATAATTGTAATAATAAATAAACATGAAAAATAATGTGAAAATGAACTTCCATGAACTTCCAAACAATCCATAAAGTTGCCACACAGGTGTAATAAAAGCGTTATAACGAATGTCTGCGACAGTACTGTCAGTCGCATGATATATTGCGTCAGTGTCCGAAATTGTTCACTCATTTTCATTCACTCCTTCCCCAAATAGTGGACTAGTTAGCATTCGCTATGTAAGGGATAATCCACGGCTAGCGTCGGGTGGTTCTTCGCTTCCATGTCATGCATCAAAATCCTTTAATGCATGGCTAGCCGTGGATTATCCCGATTATACCATGGTTATTTGCCAAATTAATTGCCATTTAATTGATGTTTACAAGTGAATATATTTTATTTTAAAACGTGATCAAACTGACTGAAGCTACCTGTGCATTACAGGGTTTTAATGCACAGCTTCAAGTTAATCTGAATCAAGTATTTAAACAGACCATGGTATAAATAGGAAAAAGTTCATGAGTGAACAAATGAGCGAATTGAGAAGCAACTCCAATGTTCCCTTACCCCAAATCAAGCGACAAGTTTTGAAAACGTTTATTGGAAATCGCATTAGTGAACGTCGTTAAACGAACTTTCAGTCTTTATTTTATGTTCTGTATAAATCAACGTTTCTAGACAGGCAGGCAACACAACCAGCAGTAAAAAAATGATTGCATAATAACAGCTGTGAAGTATCACAACGCTCATAGGCCCGATTCACATTTCACGCATTTTGCGCTTGCAAGTTCGTTATTTTAAATTTAGATTTTTCTTGGCGCGTCAGATCGAGATGGAAATGGTTCAACTTTTCGGAGTGCCGCGCGACGTCATTTGAAGAGAGAAAGCGGTCGGCTCGCGGTTTTAGACGCGAAATGTGAATGGCCCCTTAGGCAGTCACGTAACAGAAAGGTAAGTGAACGGTGTCCCGATGTGGAGTGACCCAGGGTCCCTAGTAAGTAATTACTTACTAAATTACCGCATCTACGTTTGAAGGGATTTGTGCCCATGTTACATTATTTGTGAGCTTTATGTGCGTGATGACGTCCCTGCCAAAGGAAGTACTCGCTTTTAGCAACTTTTTAAGCAACCGCCGTTTTTAAGACCCAAAAAAGCTTTACAAAATCACAAGCCCTTGAAACTGGTGTATTTTATGTCATAGAATAGAACATGAAAATATTTAGAGGTTTTGTTTATCACAGACCTTATTTCGGCGATTTACCAAAAACCCATTCGTAAACCCCACAGACTTTGGGACGTCCTAAAATGCTAACTCACTTCCTGGGGTTTGCACACAGAAATACGTCATCTCTGAGCCTATACACTAGATATAATCAAATCACAATATTGAGAAATGAATAAAGGACTATTTGAGAATTGTGTGTGCGTTGTAATCTGGATTAAGAATGTAAAGTGTGAACGGGCTGCAGGTGAGAACATGATCATCCGGTATCACAAACACACTTGTCTATCTAAACAAGGACTTTTTGTTTATTTTAGAGTACACCTGTCAGCAGACATCAGCTATCAGACAGACCAGAGAGATAATAATCACACGCATTGTGTAGTTCAGTGTGGAGGTGAGAGCGGGTTCATAACAGGAAGTCCCGCCTTTCAGATCGAAGAACCAATCATATTATTGTCAGAGGCCTCACACGATCACGTCACGTTCACATTAGGGTTGAATCTGATGCATCATGTGAATATTTCATGTTGTGTTGACTTTGATGTCTGTGTTGTGTTGTGTGTGTTTAGTTTTTGGAGGTTCAGCAGAAGAGAGAGACTGAGGAGAGACGCAGGTTTCCTCTGGAGCGCAGGTTAAAAGAGCACATCATTGGACAAGAGGGAGCCATCAATACTGTCGCTTCAGGTAAACACACACAGATACACACGTGTGTTCAGAATGAAACCAAAGAGTGTAGACCAAGAACTGAAACTCTGGTGCTTTTTGAGAAACGGCCACTAGGTGGTGCTTCGGTAGGGCGGACGACATTTTGGGGTGAAAATGCCAGCTGTACAAGTGACCAATGTTGCGCCATCTTGGGAGGATGGCTGCTAGTGCGTTCAATGCAGTGTTTTGTTTTTCTGGTTTGATTGGGAAACATATCTATGGTAGGTCTATGGCATCGCACAGAGTCATTCATGAAAAGCACCTGGTTCATTCACTTTCGATTTCGAAGTAACGGTACAGGTCAAAACAATAATAGCAGTGGGGTATGATCCTTCCAAGATGGCGGCGCCACCGCAACATGCAACATAGGGTAGTGACGTCATACAGAATAGAGCAATAGAAAATTCTCAAATGAAGTTATCAGTAAATTGTAAATGTTGTACTGTCTTAAAGATGTTGTATGTTATCAGTTGTAGAATCCATTGAATGCAACTATACACATTTGCTATTACTGTTATTACTCCACTAGGTCTGAAATATATACTGTAAAAACTGTCATTAATAATGGGTTTTAATGGAAAAAGCAAATAGTTCATTAAGTTATCCATGAATTTCTCGGAAAGGTTTCTGCTTTTTTAGCAAGGATGCATTTAGGGGTGGGCGATCTAGAGAAAAATTCTAATCACGATATTTTCTGGGTAGATCACGATTTTATCCCGGTTCTTCTTCAAGTTGGTTTTAAGACTACTTAGCCAATTACAGAGCTACAATACAGCCAAACTAATGTCCCCATATAAAAATATACTCTTTACCATTTATATTTTTAAGAATATTATAATCAAGTTATTATTTAATGCAAGTGCAAGACCATAAATCAGCTATTGTAGCAAAAAATTTGCATTTTGAATTGCATCTCTTTGCGCTACTCGGAGTAAAGCTGTGGAATGGCTGTGGAAAAAAATATTTGCAGCTGGGTATTTCGTAAGTGGATCTACGACTGTGAGCAGTCTTTTAAAGCTGTCATTTTCCACAGTCTTTATTGTAATCATGTATCTGGTCAGGTAAAATGCGACGGCGTCAGTTAGATCTTTCCAGCGCTTGCTCGTTCTGTCATACGGAGTTCCTTTCTCAAATCCCTCTTTCGTTAAAGTTGTTTGTTGAAGCCTTTTATATACCTGATTTACTCGCGTGAGGTGCCTTTATAGTTTGACTGTCGGCATACTCTTACGATTGCTTTCTTTTGAGGTGGTTAAAAAGGTTTCGATGTGTTCACATCCGACGTGTGAATCTTATCATTGCAACATTTGCAAATAACTGTTGTTTGGACCGTGTCAGTTGGGGAAAACCCAAACCATTTCAAAATTACTTATGTAGAATCTATTTTAGGGACCAACTCCTCCGTGTTTCCCTCCATCTTCACTGACCACGTCACTTAATCTTACTGAGTTCACAAGCAACGTATGCGAGCTTGTTAACTTGGCGCAATCTATCGCAAGGATGTTAGAATAGAACAGCAACGGATATAACGTGTCTTGCACTATATAGGGCGATGTAACGTTTATTCCGTCATTTTAATCGTTCGCGATCAAATATCGTCATATCGCACACCCCTAGATGCATTACTGCCGAATAAAAAGTAAAGAAACACGGTTTGTGTGTGCGTGCGCGTGTGTGTTTGTGTGCATGCGCGTCTGTGTGTGTGTTTGTGTGCATGCGCGTTTGTGTGCATGCGTATCTGTGTGTGCATGCGTGTTTGTGTGCATGCGTGTCTGTATGTACATGCGCTTTTGTGTGCATGCGTGTCTGTGTGTGGGTGCGTGTTTGTGTGCATGCGCGTCTGTGTGTGTGCGTATTTGTGTGTATGTGTCTGGTTTTGTGTGCGCTTTTGCGTATGTATGTGTGTGTGTGTGTGTGCGTATATGTATGTATTTGTGTGTATGTGCCTGTGTATGTGCTGTGTTTATGTGCTGTGTTTATGTTTGTGTGCGTGCGTGCGCGTTTGTGTGCACGTTTGTGTGTGTGTATGTGCGTGCTTATGTGTGTGTGTGCACGTTTGTGTGTTTGTTCGCATATTGTGTATGCACGTTTGTGTGTTTGTTCGCATATTGTGTATGCACGTTTGTGTGTGTTTTTTCTTACATGTAAACACTGTTTATCTCTGTTGGTGTTTGTGTCCTCAGGCAGATAATTGATTACTGCAGATGAGTGTGTGTGTGTGTGTGTGTTACACAGCTGCTGTAGTGTGCGCTCAGAAGATGCTGGTTAACTGAATTACACTTCCTGTGTTGTTGGCTTTCCTGCGTCTGGTTGGTTCTCTCCAGTCCTCATTTAACAATATCGTTTATAGCTTTCTTCTAATACTTCATTTCTTTGCTTTGCTTTTTCTCCTGCGTGTGTGTGTGTGGATGGGACACACGTGTGCTCGTCTCTCTCTCTCTTATACGAGTCCCAGGACAGAGGGACAGATATGAGTTAAACCACAATAACATACACCTTTAATAAATACAGAACAGAGAGAGAGAGAGAGAGAGAGAGAGAGAGAGAGAGAGAGGTGTTTGTTAATCGATCAGTGAGATGATGTGTATGGGACAAATGGTTTGTGTTCCCTGTCAGACTTCATTGTGTGGTTATGATTGTGTTTTTGATAATTGTCTTAAACAACAGAAAAGATGAAGATGGAGAGATGTGTGAACTCACTGGACCTCTGCTGTGTGTGACGAATGTTGTGTTTTGACAGATTTTGATCTTACAGTAAAAATGATTTCTTTCTTCTCTTTGATTTGTGAAGGGTTTTGTTAGATGTGATATCGTCTGTTTGATTATCTGGATTATATCAAACATGCTGGAGATGTTCAGAGTCTTACTTCGCAAGATGAAGTTGTGTTTTAAATAATTGACATGTTATTCAGAGACCGACTGTCATGTTTCATTCATCTTGGTTTTTTAGCAGAAAATGAGGTTCTGATGCTCATGGTTTGTTGTGAAGTGTAAACATGTGTGTTTATGTTTATGTTTATATTTTGGGTGTAACTAGTTACTAAATATTTAGTTTCTGTAATTGAATTAATTTTCCCTTGAACAAGTAAAGTAAGGGATTACTCTGAATTGTCTGTAATGCAATTACAGTTACTTCTGGTGTAATTAAGCTAAATACTGTGTAATCTATACAATAGTGGAAATGAAAAGTCTAATTTTATAATGCACGCATTAATATATCTTTCCCACATTGTTATACTTTAATCAGTTAATAATATTTCTTTATGTAGTTTTATATCATTTATTTGAATGAATTAAGAGCCGTTTCATGTCTATTCTTGAATCACTGAACTCATCTCAAGTTGATGTAGGATATAGAAAGTAATGAGTAATAAGTAATTAAATTAAACTTTTTGGAGAGAGTCATTTGTACTGTACTCTAATTACACTGTTTAATATATAACTAGTAATGCATTACTTTTTTAGTGAATTGTTTTGTGAATCCTATATTTAATCTAGCCGCTAAACAATTTAGATTTAAACTAGTGTGTTGTTGTAGCTGCAGGGCTCAGGCAGTGTTTCAAAATTTACTTGCTCTGCCACAAAAAATGAATATTTATTGATATTGTTGTTTTTGACCCATTGTGTTAAACTTATAAGACACCAAATTATGTTTATTTTGAAAAGTGGTGGAGACAGAGAGGACAAAAAACAATACTTTAATAAATCCTTTCTGTAATAACTGGGAATATTGATCATATAGAGTGGGCGTCCGTCCATTAGCTACTCCGCTTTTTGACTCCAGCTCTCACAGTAGGACTATGTGGTTCCCAAAATGTCATTTGGTGAAGTCACTGCGGTTCATTACACTTAAAGGAGAAGTTCACTTTCAACATACATGTACATGATCATTTACTAAGCCTCATATCACCCAAGATCTTTCAGTTTTTGATTCTTTAGAGGAAAAGAAATGAAGGTTCTTGAAGAAAACATTTGAGGTTTTTCTCCATATAGTGGACTTCACGACTTCACGCTTGAAGGTGAAAATGCATTTTTCAGTGCAGCTTTAAACCGCCAGACCATGAATAAAGCTCTTATCTAGTGAAACCATCGCTCATTTTATAAAAAAATTAAAAATGTATATACTTTATAAACAGAAATGCTGACCTTGCTCTGTTCTATGATGTGCGTTCATGACTTCAAAAAATACATAAACGTAAACGGAAGTACCGAGTCAATGTTTACAAGTTGAACGTGCAAGTAAGCAATGTAAATACGTATTTTTGTGTAATGAATGCGCATCGCAGAACAGAACAAGGAGAACATGTGTGTTTATAAAGCATAAGGCCAATTCCATGAAAATGTCAACCTTACCATGATCTTTTTTTCACTATGGTACAAGCAAAGATATCAACATTTAGTGGTTGAAATGTCAGGTCTCTCTTCAAATTTGTAAAGCATTTGTTTTATTTTTAGTTCATGATTTTTCATAGTCAGGTAAGAGCCGTTTTCAGGATTGTCACATCCATAACGCCATATTCCTCATAAATGGACACATGAAAATGAATATAAAGAAACTATTTGATGTTCTATAAAGAGACATCACTTCTCCATTCTCAACTCAACTCAGCTCAACTTTATTTATATAGCGCTTTTTACAATTTTCATTGTTACAAAGCAGCTGTACATGAGACACATTGAATACAAGTAAAAAAACTAAAGGCATATACCTGTAAAAACAAGACAAAGGTGAAAACAACAAAGACAGACATACAAATGCTCCACACACACAATATGCAAACATACATACACACACACACACACATTGACAGAGACGCACACACACACAGTGAAAGCACACATTGGCGATAAAGGAGAAAGAACCACAGGTCAAATATTAAACGGACTATAAATTCTTATATGCAATATTAATTATGTCTAATTTCTGAATTCTAAAGCAGCCCCCCCGGCCAGGCAGATAGTGCAAAACAATATGCAAACGGTGGTGAGGAACCCAAAACTCCCATCGAGAAAAAAAACCTCAGGAGAACCCAGGCCCAACCAGGGGATTCCAGTTCCCCTCTGGCAAAAGCTGCTGCCTCTGCACAAGCTCAACAGTGCTTGCACAACAAGGCTAAATAAAAATAAAAAATAAACTTAATAAGGTAAATGATAGATTTAAGATTATCATTCACAATCTAATAACATTTGAAATGTTGTAGGAAAATCAAAGTTGTGGCGTCCTTTATCCAGCTCTATCCTCTTAGCTCTTGTCAGGTCACCGCTTCCCATTCTCAGCTCTGCCATCGGGTCTGGGCATGAACTGCATCCTGCGGTAACCTTGGAACAAAGAGACAAGACTGGCTGAGAGTAGAGTACTGTTCTGCACTCTTTGATGCAACAAGTACATCATTTGTTATTGGATGTGTTTCTGGTTCCGGTTGATCTAAATAATGCAGCCTAAATCCTCTGAGGATTAATATTATGGAGGTGTAGTGTATGCAAGATTAAAAAGATGAGTCTTTAGTCTAGATTTAAACTGACAGAGTGTGTCTGCCTCCCGGACCGTGCAGGGAAGAATATTCCAAAGTTTAGGCGCTAGATACGAAAAGGATCTACCACCTGCACTTGATCTTGAAATTCTAGGTATTACCAACTGACAGGACGCCTGAGAGCGTAATGTACGTTGAGGTCTGTAATACAATAGAAGTTCATTCAAATACTGCGGCGCTAGACCATGTAGGGCTTTATAGGTAATAAGCAAGATCTTAAAGTTAATGCGATGCTTTATAGGTAACCAGTTGCAGTTTTTGTAATAGGCCTGCAGGGCATCCACCTAGAAGTGCATTACAATAATCTAGTCTTGATGTCATGAATGCATGAATTAATTTCTCTGCATCTGACAGTGACAGCATATGACGTAGTTTAGATATATTCTTAAGATGGAAAAATGCAATTTTACAGGTGTTGGCGACATGGCTTTCAAATGACAGAGTACTATCGAATACAACGCCAAGATTCTTAGCTGATGACGAGGATTTTATGGAGCATCCATCAATCGTTAAGCGGTATTCTTGGTTGTTACGTATAGCGGTTTTCGGTCCAGTAAGTAACACTTCTGTTTTGTCCGAGTTTAGTAGTAAAAAATTGTTACTCATCCACATTTTTAAGTCAACTATGCAATCCTTTATTCGATGAAACTGCTGGTTTCATTCATTGGGTATTATTTATTCAGGATTGTGCTTTTTATTTGACAGAAATCCTACAAAGTTTATCGTCTCCCAAAAACCGCATCCTTTTGTTTGTCACGTCCATAACGCATGTTTATTTCACTTTTTTAAAATATATATATATTTTTCATAGAGTGACATTTTTTGATGTTTACTCTCTATCAACAAAGGTTCAGTAAAATATGAGCAAATGGTTCAATATAATTGTAACAAATTAACTCTCTGAGCATTTTTATGTCGCATCCATAACGCTGGAATTCCCCATATACATTTCTATTATTTTTTATATAATGGCCGTTCCACATTCCATTTTCGAGTCCATAAAAGCTTCTGCTAAATGACTAAATGTAAAACATTTCACGACCCGTCTACACCTGTATTTAACATCATCCAGTTGTGATCCGATCGACCAAAACACTTGGGTGGAGGCTCCAGAGACCCTGAGATGACATGGGCACTTCAGGGGCCAGTGCCCCCCACCCCTAGATCTACAAGTGTATGTGTCCATCAGCAGTCAGTGGACACACAGAGAGAGAGAGAGAGAGAGAGAGAGAGAGCACAGGGAAGAGAGGAGGAATAGAGCGCGCCGGATCTCAGCTCTGATTTGATAAATGGACAGTTACTGCCGTGGCAAATTGTCCCGAAAGCAATTGGATCCCATCAGCGCTGTGATAAAACCAGCGTTATTGATCTGTGAGAGCTAATATACTGAATACATCACACACACTCAAAGAAAGAGAGAGAG
>CM017917.1:1908593-1941365 GCA_008369825.1 Triplophysa tibetana | reverse complement strand
GTGTGTGTGTGATGTTCATGAACACTGAAGATTGAAAGTGTGTGATGATCATCAGTAATACTCTTGTGGTGTTGGTTGTGAGTGGATCACAGATGAGCACAATGTGATCTTCACCTTCAAGTCCAGTCAAATCTCACAGACACATTTATTATATTCATATTTCAGATCATTTTCATTCATCACGTTCATGAGTGTCACATCAAAAGTAAGACATTCTGAATAGTTGAAATATTGACATCACACACACACATGAACCTTCAACCACACACATCTGATATTCACTCAAAATCACTCTCACACACACACACACACACACAGGAAGTTGTGGATTGATCTTGGTTTGTGCTGTCAGGGTCTGAAAGTTATTGGTGGTGATTATCTTCAGTAATGTCATTACAGCTTTTGCCCTGAGACAGACAAAGAGCAACACACTCCACAGACGTCACTGCACACATGTGTGTGTGTGTGTGTGTGTGTGGTTTTGTTTCTAGCGCTCAGCTGTTGTCTTTTGGAAGCACTAACAGGATCTATAAGGATCACAATCACTTGATAATATTAGCACACATGACTTTAATGATCATCAAATGTAGTTTGGTAACGCTGATGATGCGTTTGTTGTGTGTTGTGTAGATGATGTGGTACAGCTCGTGGGTTAAAACTGATGCTAAATGTTGAAGCTCTGATGATGTCCCCGGGTCAGTGTGAGGGACAGAAGAGGAACACAGAGGACATCCAGGGACATGACCTCACTAACACAACTGAGACAAACCTGTGTGTGTGTGTGTGTGTGTGTGTGTGTGTGTGTGTGTGTGTGTGTGTGTGTGGTGTGTGAGAGAGTGAGAGAGAGTGAGAGAGGCGTGCTGCAGTGAATCTGATTGGCTGATATTAAACAGGGATTAGAAATGAGTTTGACCGTGTGTTCACCCTCAAGGTTGAGACGCACATGTGTGTGTGTGTGTGGTGTTTCAGTCTTGTAGACATGTGTGTTGTAGACGTGTGTGTGTGTTGCAAACATGTTTGGAGACAGAAGTAAATGACGGATGTCATGCAGCACAACACAAGTAACACATCCATATTTCCACTGTAATGATGTTTGAACTGTAATGATCACACACACACACATCAGAGGGAACGGCTGTGACATCACACACGTGTGTGTGTGCGCCGGTTGCCATGGTGACGGTGTGTTATCCTGCGCGTGTTCTCTTCTGGATCTATTCTAACCTGATTTAGTTTCTCCAGCAGCGCAGCAGTGTAATGAAATTACTGTCCGTCTAATGGTGCTCTGAGTCTCTCTCTCTCTCCGTCTGTCTCCATGACCCTCCTGCATCCTGTCTGTCTGTCTATTGTATCTGTCTGTCTGGAGTTAATTCCCCTCTGTCTTTTTCCTCTCAGCGATCAGGAGAAGGAGAACGGCTGGAATGATGAAGAACATCCTCGTCTTTCTCTTCCTGGGCTCGTCTGGAATCGGTAACTCACAAGCATCTTCTTTAATGGATGACATCATCTTCATGTATTCAGATTAGAAAACTCTGGAACATAAAGCAGCTCTTCTTTCAGCCCGCAGCGTTGAGTCACGTGTGTGTGTGTGTGTGTGCAGTTTGATGTATGAAGAGACCTCTCTCTCTCGCCCGAGGCACTCGTCATCACGCATCAATATTCAACAAGTCTCAACACTTACCATATATGTGTTTATTAAAATTCATAAGAGCGATATTTACTCTGAGAGACTGCATTAACCCTCAGAGATGAATGAAACGCAGCGGCTGAAGAAACACACGCCAATAACTCTCCTCCTGAGACAAATCATCCAGAAAACATCACGACATCACTGCACTTTGTATTTCATCACCATGTGTTGTGTTGAGTTCAGTGTTTCAACAGAATCAGGCCTCAAGAATGATATAAAGTGGGGATGCACCGATGTATCGGCCTCCGATATTGGATTAATTGAACAGTATCGGCATATCGGCAGTAGCATGGAAAAGGCCAATACCGATGCTTTATCAGAGATATTTGTAAGAATGCTCGTGAGCTAACAGTTCTTGGCGCCATAGTATATTTTTTTATTGTTGTGTGTAAATGTCTTTGTTCTGTCAAACACAAAAGAAGATATTTTGAAGAATGTAGGACAGCAAACAGTTCTGACTGCCATTGCCATTTTTCCTACAATGGGAGTCTATAGTGACCGAGAGCAGTTTGGTCACAAGCATTTGTCCAAATATCTCCCTCAGTGTTCAAACAACGAAAGTATGTAGATTTGAAACCGCTCAAAGTTGATTAATCGATGACAGAATTTTCATTTTGAGGTGAAGCGTCCCTTTAAAGTCTGAGCTGTATATTTGAGGATGGGATGATTAGTAGTTTTGTCAGTCGGCGATGATGACATTCATTGAAGTGAACTGAAAGAGTTGATTTGATGTTTGCAGGTAAAACTGAACTGGCCAAACAGATCGCTCGCTACATGCATAAAGACGTTAAGAAGGTGAGTGAGAAATAAACAAACAAACTCTCTCACGAGGAGATGAATGATGAACAACACTAACATCTCGCTCTCATTCAGGGCTTCATCAGAATGGACATGTCAGAATTTCAAGAGAAACACGAGGTGAGACACATTTGGTATTGTTTTTTATCATTGTTTTGTGTCACTAGTTAATAAGTATTTTGTTACTGTAATTTATTTACTGTTCCCTTGAAATAGTAAAGTAAGGGATTACTTCTGATGTCATTGAACTAAATGAGGGCTCTCAAACGATTAGTCGCGATTAATCGCATCCAGAATAAACGTTTGTGTCTACATAATATATATCTGTGTGCTGTGCATATTAATTTTATATTAATGAACACAAAACATTCACATACTTGTTTATATATTTAGGAAATATTTAAATGTATTCATTTATATTTACCGATAGTTGAAATTCTAAATAAACGTTTATTAATTGTTATATTTTTCTTAAATATATGCATTTATGTTTGTGTTCATACATACAAAATTATTATGCACAGTACACAGACATATGTTAAGTAAACACAAACATTTAATCTGCATGCGATTAATCACGATTATTGTTTGACAGCCCTTAACTAAATACTGTGTGTAATATATGTGTGTGCAATAGTGGAATTTATATCAAAATTCAAAGCCTAGCTTTAAAATCCGTGCTTTAATGTATAATTCTCACATTTTTATTCTTAAGTCAGTTAATAATATTACTTTATGTAGTTTTTATTATTTATTTGAATGAATTAAGAGTCGTTTCATGTTTATCCTTGAATCACTGAACTCATCAAAGTTTGTCTGATATAGAAAGTAATAAGTCATTAAATACCATTTGGAGAGAGTCACTTGTACAGTAATCTAATTACACAATTGAATATGTCATTAGTAACTAGTAATGGATTACTTTTTCAGAGAAACTCATCCTAGATTGAAGAATAAATGTGATTTATAAAGGTTTAAGTGTTAAGACTTCGTCTGGGCTCCTAAATGATTCACTGTAAAGAAGCACAAAATAACCAGAACATTTTACTTTGTTTTACAGACATTTCCTTCAATGCCTAAATGTAATTTAATACAGTGCCAAATATTAAATACAGGTAATACAAGTGTAAAAATAAATACTTCATATTCATATGTTGTGCCTTATTTTTGCGGAAGTGAAAAGTGTTTAGTACTCAGTTTGAAATATAAATGTGTACATTACTTTGTTTTTACCTTCATGTAAGTTGAAGTCACCCGATATTATATTACCCACAAAACTGTGCCGCTCAACTTATTAAAAAAAACAAAAGCTCACGGTTGTAAATCCGGGGAAGAGAGGCAGTTTCAACACTGATTTTTATGTACTTGTCCTCCATTTTGGTTTATCTGACCCAAAGAAGTGATTGCAGCTGTAGATATAAAATAATGTGTAATACAATATCTGTAATGTCTTAGTTTGCTCAGGATTAAATGGTGACGTCACCCTTGCAGGCTCCCTATTGGCTGATTCAGAGGTCAAGGGCCATTTTGTGTTTAATGCTCCCTTCACCTGCTCTCGGAAATTTGATAGTTCCCACTTCAACCCTGAAGTAACATTACAAGTATTTAGTAGCATTAAAACATAACTTTACATTTACATTCATGCACTTGGCAGATGCTTTTATCCAAAGTGACGTACATTGCATCGCACTATACATTTAACCAGAAGTTGCTTTAAGCTTCTCATAAAAGTCTTACTTGTAACTGTGTGATTCTCACGAGATCTTTGTTTTAAGATGTCAAACATGAGTTTCTTATAATCACTTTATATTCATTTAAACAAGAGTTGACACTTTAAAAGTTATTCATTTCAACTTTCAGTTTTCTTTTCTTCTTTCTTTAATTTTACAAAAAAAGGCCTTTAAATGTTGATTACCGTGATCCTTTAAACCAGTCAATCTCATAGCGTGTTTGGCTAAAAACAATTGAAGCCGTGATGCCTCAGCAAGTTTTTATCACTCATGCATAGTAAGACATTAATGAAGTATATTTTAATAGAATATATACATGTTAAATTGTAAATGTGGAAACCTATCTGTATCGGTCAAGAGAAGGACAAAAGTCTTGTACACAGGGTGACGAGAAAATATTAAGTTTTTAAGTTGAAAAATATAGAGTCATTTGTTAACTTGTTACCCGTTTAAAAGGTTCTTGACGTGTTTCTTCAGATAAACCCAAAAGAACGTGAATAGATCTGTGTGTTTAAAAACATTACAGAGGATTAGAGGATCACTCCTGGACACTTCTTTCTTATACTATTTCTTCATTTTTATCACACATGAATAATCTTTTTTTGTCCTCCAGTGAATCATTCCTTTTCTTACAATATTTTAATTTTACTCTGTTTAAATGACAACATATGATGCACTTAGACACATCAGGACGTGTTACGGTCATGAGACGTTCAGCTGAAGGAGAACTCTGTGTGATTCTCTCTCTCATAAAGTGTTCATCCAGACACAGACCAGTTACACAGTGACCTTACACTGACACACAACACACACAATTCAATCACACACTCTTATTCTACTGAAAGATGACGGACTGTCAATGTCACTTTACTGAACACGATAAACTCTGTGTGTTTGTGTATCTTTGTGTGTGTGTGGTGTGTGTGGTGTGTGGTGTGTGTGTGTGTGTGTGTGTGTGTGTGCGCGTGCGCGTGCGTGCGTGGATGTGCATATGTGTGTGTGTTTGTGTGTTCGTTGTGCATGTGTATCTGTGTGTCCATGTGTATGTGTGTTTGTGTGTGTGTGTGTGTGTGTGTGTGTGTGTGTGTGTGTGTGTGTGAGAGCGTGCGTTGCATGGCACGTTTTACTCCTGACTGATTTAAGACATTAGATTCATATTTAATTTTATTAGTATTTTATATTTACAGCTGCAATCCACAACTTTGGGTAAATAAATAAATGAATGAATAAATGTAAATAAAGCAAAATGTAGTTATTGTGCAAGTTTGAAAACAGTCAGCCTCACTTCCCCTAGTGAATGATATAATGACTTGAACTATTCTCTGGGAAATTTAACATCACATAATTTCAACCCATATGAAGATAAATCCATAAAGTGATGTGCAATATCCTTTTTCAAACAGAGGTGGCGACAGAGATGCAGTTTCAAACATTTATTTAGCATCATATATTACAAATATGTCTCCATTTCAGCTCGGTTTAGCTCACTTTAAAACAGTGAATTTAAATAATTAAGCTGCTGAATCACATCCTTCTGTCACAGCTGGATATAAAGAAAATGCTAATCCTTCAAAGTATTTTTTGATACTATATTAATATTTAATCATTGTGGAGCTGAGACCTAGTCTTATCACATAGGACTCTCTATAAATCACACTTATTCTAAATCTAGGAATTCGAGAAGTGATGCCATTCTATGAATTTTGACACACTTAGGCCCTGTTCACATTTCGCATCTTTTCCGCACGAATATTCCTTATTTCAAATGTTGACGCGTGGAAGGCGCGCACAACTAGTCAGGGACGCGGTTGCGATATTTTTCTACGCGCGTTGGCGCCGCATGGAGATGGAAACAACCGCGGGTCATTTGAAGAGAGAAAGCGGCGTCTCGCGGTTTTAGACGCGAAATGTGAATGGCCCCTAAGAGTGTGTTTTTACCCAATGATCTCATTTCATGTGTGTTCCTCTGGTTCTCTCAGGTGGCGAAGTTCATTGGTTCTCCTCCGGGTTATGTGGGTCATGAAGATGGGGGACATTTGACCAAGCAGCTCCGACAGTGTCCTAACGCTCTGGTTCTGTTTGATGAGGTGGACAAAGCTCATCCTGATGTCCTGACCATCATGTTACAGCTCTTTGACGAGGTGAAGCTTCTTCTCTCTCTTCACTTCACCCTGTTACCCACAATTCCTCACACTCTCTTTGTCTGTGTGAGTCAGGGGCGTTTGACTGACGGCAAGGGGAAAACCATCGAGTGTAAAGATGCTATTTTCATCATGACGTCCAATGTGGCGAGCGATGAAATCGCCCAGCATGCACTGCAGCTGAGACGAGAAGCGCAGGAGCAGAGCCGCAGACGTCTCGCTGAAAATCTGGGTGAGGAAACGTCACACTTGCACACGACACCCAATCAAACTGTGAGACTGAGAGCGAGCTTTGTTTGTTCCTGCAGATGACGTTCAGAAGAGCGAGAGCGTCACCATCTCCAGCACATTTAAAGAGGAAATGATTCGACCCATTCTCAAGGTAGGTCTCGCCCCTCTCGCTTCAGAGGTCTGCTGCGATTGGCTGAATGAATGCGATTGTTGCATTTCAGGCTCACTTCAGGCGTGACGAGTTTCTGGGGCGGATTAACGAGATCGTTTATTTCCTGCCGTTCTGTCACTCTGAACTTATCCTGCTGGTCACCAAAGAACTCAACTACTGGGCCAAGAAGGTGAAAGAACACACAACGACACAACACTCTGAGACACACACACACAACGACACAACACTCTGAGACACACACACACAACGACACAACACTCTGAGACACACACACAAAGACACAACACACTGAGACACACACACACAAAGACACAACACTCTGAGACACACACACACAAATACACAACACTCTGAGACACACACACACAAATACACAACACTCTGAGACACACACACACAAAGACACAACACTCTGAGACACACACACACAAAGACACAACACTCTGAGACACACACACACAAAGACACAACACTCTGAGACACACACACACAAAGACACAACACTCTGAGACACACACACACACAAAGACACAACACACTGAGACACACACACAAAGACACAACACTCTGAGACACACACACACAACGACACAACACTCTGAGACACACACACACAACGACACAACACTCTGAGACACACACACAAAGACACAACACACTGAGACACACACACACACAAAGACACAACACTCTGAGACACACACACACAAATACACAACACTCTGAGACACACACACACAAAGACACAACACTCTGAGACACACACACACAAAGACACAACACTCTGAGACACACACACACACACAAAGACACAACACTCTGAGACACACACACACAAAGACACAACACTCTGAGACACACACACACACAAAGACACAACACACTGAGACACACACACAAAGACACAACACTCTGAGACACACACACACACAAAGACACAACACTCAGAGACACACACACACACACACACACACACACACAAAGACACAACACTCTGAGATACACACACACACAAAGACACAACACTCTGAGACACACACACACACAAAGACACAACACTCTGAGACACACACACACAACGACACAACACTCTGAGACACACACACAAAGACACAACACACTGAGACACACACAACGACACAACACTCTGAGACACACACACAAAGACACAACACACTGAGACACACACACACACAAAGACACTACACTCTGAGACACACACACACAAATACACAACACTCTGAGACACACACACACAAATACACAACACTCTGAGACACACACACACAAAGACACAACACTCTGAGACACACACACACAAAGACACAACACTCTGAGACACACACACACACAAAGACACAACACACTGAGACACACACACACAAAGACACAACACTCTGAGACACACACACACAACGACACAACACTCTGAGACACACACACACAACGACACAACACTCTGAGACACACACACAAAGACACAACACACTGAGACACACACACACACAAAGACACAACACTCTGAGACACACACACACAAATACACAACACTCTGAGACACACACACACAAATACACAACACTCTGAGACACACACACACAAAGACACAACACTCTGAGACACACACACACAAAGACACAACACTCTGAGACACACACACACAAAGACACAACACTCTGAGACACACACACACACAAAGACACAACACTCTGAGACACACACACACACACACACAAAGACACAACACTCTGAGACACACACACACACAAAGACACAACACTCTGAGACACACACACACACAAATACACAACACTCTGAGACACACACACACAAATACACAACACTCTGAGACACACACACACAAAGACACAACACTCTGAGACACACACACACAAAGACACAACACTCTGAGACACACACACACACAAAGACACAACACACTGAGACACACACACACACAAAGACACAACACTCTGAGACACACACACACAACGACACAACACTCTGAGACACACACACACAACGACACAACACTCTGAGACACACACACAAAGACACAACACACTGAGACACACACACACACAAAGACACAACACTCTGAGACACACACACACAAATACACAACACTCTGAGACACACACACACAAATACACAACACTCTGAGACACACACACACACAACTCTGAGACACACACACAAGACACACTCTGAGACACACACACACAAAGACACAACACTCTGAGACACACACACACACACAAAGACACAACACTCTGAGACACACACACACACAAAGACACAACACTCTGAGACACACACACACACAAAGACACAACACTCTGAGACACACACACACACAAAGACACAACACTCTGAGACACACACACACACAAAGACACAACACACTGAGACACACACACACAAAGACACAACACTCTGAGACACACACACACAACGACACAACACTCTGAGACACACACACACAACGACACAACACTCTGAGACACACACACAAAGACACAACACACTGAGACACACACACACACAAAGACACAACACTCTGAGACACACACACACAACGACACAACACTCTGAGACACACACACACACAAAGACACAACACTCTGAGACACACACACACACACAAAGACACAACACTCTGAGACACACACACACACAAAGACACAACACTCTGAGACACACACACACACACACACAAAGACACAACACTCTGAGACACACACACACACAAAGACACAACACTCTGAGACACACACACACACAAATACACAACACTCTGAGACACACACACACAAATACACAACACTCTGAGACACACACACACAAAGACACAACACTCTGAGACACACACACACAAAGACACAACACTCTGAGACACACACACACACAAAGACACAACACACTGAGACACACACACACACAAAGACACAACACTCTGAGACACACACACACAACGACACAACACTCTGAGACACACACACACAACGACACAACACTCTGAGACACACACACAAAGACACAACACACTGAGACACACACACACACAAAGACACAACACTCTGAGACACACACACACAAATACACAACACTCTGAGACACACACACACAAATACACAACACTCTGAGACACACACACACAAAGACACAACACTCTGAGACACACACACACAACGACACAACACTCTGAGACACACACACACAACGACACAACACTCTGAGACACACACACACAACGACACAACACTCTGAGACACACACACACACAAAGACACAACACTCTGAGACACACACACACACACAAAGACACAACACTCTGAGACACACACACACTCGTCTGATGACTGTAATCATGTTAGTGAAGTTAACATCTGCTCTAATCATTAATGTTGAAATATATATAAAACATCATAACTGTCAGTCACACTCAGTGTTTGTGTATTTGTGTGTGTGTTTGTGTCACAGTCTTATCAAGTCAAAAGAGAATTTTCAGTATTATCACAGATTCCACGATTAGCATTTCAGAGGAGAAATACTGTGATGTCTAAATGATTTAGTGTGACTGTCATCATCGGTTTGATTGTTGTTGTGTGTTTTTATTTTGTCGTCCTCCAGGCCAAGCAGAGACACAACATCACCCTGCTGTGGGACGGAGCCGTTCTGGAGCTGCTGGCGGGGGGGTATAACCTGCATTATGGAGCACGTTCAATCAAACACGAGGTGATGTCGTCAGTCATGTGTTCTCTTATTGGACGCCAGCAGGTTGTGTGAAACTGAAATAGCTCTAACAATAAAATGTGTCTTGTATTTTCTGTCTGTGTGTGCGTGCGTGTGTATTTTGTGTGTGCGTGTGTATTTTGTGTGTGTGTTTGTCTGTGGGTTTTTTGTGTGTGTGTGCGTATTCTGTGCGTGTTCGTGTGTATGTATGTGTGTGTGTGTGTGCAGGTGGAGCGTCGGGTGGTGAATCAGTTAGCAGCGGTGTATGAGCAGGAGTTGTTGCCGAAGGGCTGTACGCTGCGTCTCACCGTAGACGGCGGTCCGCAGGAGAAAGATGAAGCTCTGACCCTCCGTCTGGAGGTGATGGGTGAAGACAGCACATCCCAAAAACTGGACATCCGCCCGCCTCTGAACACAGAGGACATGAGTTATGCCCACTAGTGAGAGACTCGTAAGACTTCACCACACGCCTCTCTCTCTCTCTGAGTGTTGTGTGTTTAATAAACATCTCAAACACCAGCTTTATACACAATCATAAGATGTCACTACAGTACAGAAGATCCGTCTTCATCGTGTTTGTGTGCTCACACACCTCAACGGGTCATCAGTGTTTATTTCTGAGGCTGAAGTACATCATTGTGAATAAATAAACTGATCTACTAACAGAAGTGTGTGGCTGGTCTTAATGTGATGATCATTCCTGCTTAATATTCAAAAGAACCAGCGTTTGCTCTCGATTCATTGCATCCAGAATAAAAGTTTGTGTTTACATAACATATGTCTGTGTAATGCATATTAACATTGTGTTAATCAACACATACATGCATATATTTAAGAAAAATATAAAAATGAATAAACCTTTATATGTCATTTAAGTTATTGGTAAATATAAATAATACATCTCAAAATTGTATTAAATATATATATACATGTAGGTGTATGTTTTTGTATTTAAATACAATATTAATATGCACAACACAGGGACACATATTAAGTCAACACAAACTTTTATTCTGGATGCGATGAATCGACAGCCTTCATATTCTAATTTATTTCACAAGTGTTCCTGCTGTACGTCATTCATTCAATTACAGTCAAATCAGATCTTTTTTACCAGAACTGTAAATCTACACATTCTCTCTGTTTATTGTTTTTAATGGCAGGTTTGCCTCGCTCCAGTATAAAATCTTATTTGTCATGTGTAGAAAAATGCTCAGTTCTTACTCTTCTCACCGTACGCACCACAATTATACAGTTATTAATCGTAAAAAATATATTATGAAGAAAAGAAATAGAACAAAAAGATTGAAGAACTAAATGACTAAATGTATGTATCTACACAGAATTACATGATGTGAACTCGTCGCATGTTCTATTGTGTCATGTGATCGTTTGCTTTGAATTAAAAGTCTCTTCTTTCATCTCTGTACACACAGATTCAATAAAACCTGAAATAGTTGAATTGTGTGCGTGTTTGGAATTTGTGTTTGGAATGTGTGTGTGTGTGTGTGTGGATAGAATGCGTGAGGGAGGTTCCTCTTGTTCTCTTTCTCCTGTTTTACACATGTAGAGATTCAATCACTTCCTGTGGGGACACAATTAGCATCGCAAAACAACCGTTAGTCTGCCTGGACCTCCCACAACACACACACACACACTGTGAGGAAAGTGTGTATCAGGACTTTTGACACATATTTTGTGTCTCTTTGTAACAAAAGTGAATGACGGTCATTTCAGTACTTTTTCTTTTCTTATTTGTGTGTTTTTCTTGTCATTAATAGATGATTGATATCCTTCTTCCATCCATCCTGAGAGGTGTGATGTGGTGATTCTTTGGGTGACCGTTAAAGGGACGGATCATCCAAAAATGAGAATTCTTTCATAATAAAAGTTTCCTTCTTCTAACGCAACAGAAGATATTTTGAAGAATGTTCACGATCATCAAAAAAACACTGAACTCCATTGACTGCCATTAAACGAACACAAAACCGCTAAGACATTTCTCTAAATATCTCCTCTTGTGTTCCACTGAAGATAGACTCATGTACAGATTTACAAGCACGTGAGGAGAATAAATGATTATTGTGTGAGTTATCTCTCACTCTTGAGTGAGTTCAGAAGAGTTTTAAACACGAGATGTGTTAACAGGAGGCAGCGTGAGTGATCTCTGTGTCCTGATGTTTCTCAGATGGAGGAACTGAGATCTCATGTTACTGAGAAAATGTCCTTCAACCTCTGAAACGCACTCCAATTCAATTATAAACAGAGAGAGAGAGAGAGAGCTTTCCTTACCGGACCTATTGTCTGTCTCTCACACACACACACACACACACAGTAATGACAGCGCGAGTGTGTAATGATGATCCGACCTCACACACACACGGCTGTGAACGTCTCTCGTCCATTATCGTGTGTGTCTGTGTGTTTTAACAGCGGATTCTCTCTCTCCTGCTCGAATCCCTCCGGACAAACCAGCAGGAACAGAGAATTATTGATTTATCATTTACAGTCCTGTAGCTCTGCATCTGAGAGAGAGAGAAAGAGAGAAAGACACCGAGAGAGAGAGAGAGAGAGACCGAAGGAGAGAGAAAGAGAGAGATAGAGACAGAGAAATGGAGAGAGAGCGAGCGAGCGAAGGAGAGAGAGAGACAGAGAAATGGAGAGAGAGCGAGCGAAGGAGAGAGAGAGACAGAGAAATGGAGAGAGAGAGACAGAGACAGAGAAATGGAGAGAGAGAGAGAGAGCCAGACAGAGAAATAGAGAGAGAGAGAGAGAGAGACAGAAAGAGAGAGAGAGATAGATAGAGAAATAGAGCGAGAGAGCCAGACAGAGAAATAGAGATAGACACAGACAGAGAGAGAGAGAGAGAGAAAACTTTAATTAAAACTCTTTTTCTGTTTATATTGAGATGTTTATATATATATTATTACTTATAGACTTTTAATTTTATTCTATCTTATTTTTTATCTTAATCTGTATTGGTGCATGTTTATATTTAATCTTGTGCTTTGGCAATGTAAATTTTCTTTTATCATGCCAATAAAGCTCCTTTGAATCTTGAGAGAGAGACAGGAGAGAGAGAGAGAGAGAGAGAGAGAGAGAGAGAGAGAGAGAGAGAGAGAGAGAGAGAGAGAGAGATTGTGGGTTCAGTTTTAATTCTCAATGGTGTTTCCTGCACACTTCATCAGTACACTACAAACGTCACATAACACTACAAGAGTAGATTGTCTTCACAACACTTCATTACTACACCAGAACTGTCAGATAATCACACTCACTGAGCATTCGTCACACAATCACACCACAACATTTATTCCTCAAGTAAATGTCTCGATTAAACTAAATACTCAAATAAAAATAAAAAGCTCAGAAGTGTGTGAACATGCTGTGTTCATACGAGAGACATGTGTGTACTTTATATCAAAGATGACCGGTGTTATTGTGTATCTATAACTTTAAACATGACGATATTTACACTTCACTCAAACACAATGGTTTTGGTAAAAATGAACGCAGGATCTGTTTATATTTGAGCCAACAATGCGCTAAATCATCCCAGTATTGTTATTTTACATTAACCAGCGCTTGGCGTCGAGAAAAAGGGCTGAAAATAATCCAACATTTCTGAGAGTGTTTGTTATTGTTTTGATGTGTTTTTATCATTGATAAATTGTTTCGGTGTTAATGAGTTTAAATGAACCTGTCCACATTTGACCAGAGTTAACTTATTTATTTTCCACTGCTTTGTTGTGTATTCTTTTATGTTGCGTGTTGTAACTTCTTATTTCTTCTCTTTTTAGAAGAGACGAGAATTTCGTCGTCGTGATGAAGTGCGCGTGACAGTGAAGATGAGTGTTGAAGAAGCCGTCTGGTGTGTGTTACCTGATGTCATTCCCATCCTTCAGCAGGAACATCTGTGCGCCATCGCGGCTCTTAAATGCGCGTGAAAAGAGACGCGCTGTTTACGGTTACAGTAGCGTCGGTGCGCGTGATGGGAAGGTGAAAGCGCACGCGGGCTCTCTTCTGTCTTCTGTCTGCCTTTCTGAAGGACTGGGGGGAAAATCCATTCTGTCTAATTCAGAGCTTGCTGTGGGACAGCTCGCGTGGCAGATTGCCGGCTAATTAGTTTAGAGGGACTTTAATTTGATTAGGTTTCCACAGGTCCCGCGCAGCGCCGGGTGGGTCGCGCTCTGAGAGCGCGCACGAAGCGCTGATTTGATTATCCCGCATGAGACGCGACTGCGCTTCTGTCCGCCGCAGCTGCTGCTGCTGTAAGTGCGCAATCTCTGTCCAGAAACGGCGCTCTCGACTCTCGCGTTTCGTTTCTTTTGAACATTTCGAACAATCATGTGGAACAAACTTAATTAGTGCGTTTTGTTTAAATCTTAAAACCTCTTTTATATACATTCAGGAGAATTGACCATGTTTTTGGTGTGGTATATGTAGCAAACTGGTAATAGCAATGGCAAACATTTCATGGTTACTTTATTTTGACTCTAGTAAAATCATGGTCAGTTTTCCTTCTATAATGCATTCATAAGCACTCCTATATGAAGATGAACCATGGGTTTACTAGCAGTGCCCAACGCATCGTTTTTGAATGGATATCCATTTGTATTCACCCAGTTTTAGGGCAAGTGTCATAGTTAAACTAGAACAACTACAATTATATTTTGTGGTTACCATGGTTTTCTATAATTGTAGTTAAATAATGGATTCATTTTTCTTTGTAGCCTATTTGGCCACAGTATAATAAAATGAATTTAGTAACTAATAACAGTTGTTTAGTTTTGTGGGCAGTGGTTATGGTAAAACAATGCGTGTTTTCGGGCTACTACACTTTGTAGTAATAATGACTAGTGTGTGTTCCAGTGTTTGTCCGTTTTAATCACTCACAAGAAAATCAGTGTAAACATTCGTTTATTTTGGAAAACGCGTTTTGAAGTCCCGACACAAAGCTATCTGTCCGTGTATAGTGATTCTGTGTCGTGAGACTCGTGAATGAGTTGTGAAACACTTTCTCTTGTTTTATTTGCAGATGGCGATGTGTCGTGGATCAGAAGTCACGGCAGTCTGAGAGTCGGAGGGCCCCGCGCGCGTCTGCTCGGGTGTCAGGGGTGAGTTTGCAGGACGAGTTAACCTGTCTCACCCGCGCACACACGGCCCGTTAATCTCCTCAAAGCCTCTCTCACACACATCTGACTTTCAAATCCGAGTGTTTGTCTTGAAAATGGGCTCTAATCCTGACCCGAGCCGATCCGGACGGACCAGCACCTTTTAAAATTCATTGGCCATTAACGGAAACAGTAACGAGGCTCTTTCTCATTCATGGCGCTTGGGTAAATAACAGGCGGGGGTCCGAGGCTGTGATTGACAGGGGGATCTGTGATTGACAGCTCTCAAACAGGTCGGATGATGTTCATTTTGTAAAGCGCACGGATGCTGGCACGCTGCTCGTGATCGATAGTTACACTAACCAGCGTTCCTCGGTGCGTTTTACATGAAAGCACTTACCGTCTAAGTGGCTCGATTAATTTCTCCTTTAGTTTTTTAAAACACACTCATATTTTGCTTTGCCATCACAAAAAAAACTGATATTTTCCGAGCTGGAAATAAATAAATAAAGGGGAACCGGAGGGTCTCCTGCTCTCCGGCACTAATTGAATTGCGTTTTGGGTTCGGTTTGGCTGACAGTAATCGCATCCGATGCTCGGGCCATTAAAGCGAGGCGCGCGTCTCCCGCCCGACGCTCGGTGACCGATCGCTGCTGAATGCAGATTGGCCTAATGAAGGAGAGAGAGGGAGAAAGATTGATGAGAGGAGAGAGAGCCGGTGCCCTGGTGACGGATGGAGAGAGAGATAGAGATGATGAAGGATGAGAAAAGGATGAGACGTGACCCGTCTCAGTTCAACATGGAAACGGGCAGTGGCTCCTGTGACCCGCCGGGCGGGCAGCGGGTAACACTCACGAGATCAAACTGCATTCTTTGCAAGCGATTTAATGTTAGAAGACCTTTTTACGTTTCGTATAAATGTACACAGTCGATATAAATACACTGCCGTGTTTTCTTTTTTTATGTATTGTAAACAGAACGACACCTGACACTGTTTAAAATATTATTCATTCACTTTATGTGTAAATCACTTTTCAAATGCACCTGCAGACCAATGTGCAAAAACACTCTATTTAAACATTTGAGTAAAACAACACACAGCTGAAACACACATCTTAACATCAAAAATGTTTTCAATTTATTTCATCAACAATTTATTCCTTGTTATTTTTCGTTATTTTTGGTTTATTTGTAATGAATATTACTTACTTAGTTTTTGCCTATTAATATTGCTTATTTCGTTCTTAATGTCATTTATTCCTTCTGCGTTTTCATGTTAATGTGAACAAATTTTATTGTTTTTAAATGACTCCTTTCTTATGTCGCACTGAAGGGAATATTATTCTATTTATTCTGCCTTCAGGAAGAGTTTTTTATTCGTGGAGTTGCTGAAAGGTGCCGGTGTCCGGTGACTTGTTGCAGTCGCGTGTCGTCTCGTCACATCCCGGTATAGCCGTTAATGCGCGCGGGGTGATGCGCGTGATTTGGCCGCTGATGGATGGAGTTTGAAAGGCGCATCAACTCCGCCACCGTTCACCCTCAAATTAAGCAAATGCGCCGTGACACACCCGCCCGGGGCCGCTCCGCGATAACCAGGTTATAGCCGCAGATTCCCGCTGATCCGCGCACACACACCCGAGATGAGAAAGAGATGGAGAGAGAGCGCGCGGGGTTACAGGGTCAGAAGTCAAATGCGCACGGAGACAAATCTATGTTCTTTGTTCACGATTTTAAAAATAAATGGAAAATTAATTTAAGTAGGCCAAACGTGTATTTTCGTAGCCCGTGGGATAAATAAAATATGATGGAAAATCCTTCTTTGTGCACAACAAACGAATAATATCCAACTTTATTTATAAAAGCGGAAAATAATACATAAACAATGTTCATTTCATTTGTCGAAAACGAAAACTAAATTTTGATTACAAACACACAGGATTGCAACAAATGCAGAAAAATGCATTCGTCACATTTAACAGTCGGATAAAATAATTCCGACAGTTGATTTTGTTGTTCGTCAGTGTTTGTGGTGATGAGATCAGACAGAAGAGTCTGATTGTGAGCAGCAGGTCTCCGTCACTTCAAATGAAAACGAATCTGCTCCGCGCTTCAAATGAACAAAGACAAGCATTAATTGCGCATCAATTATTAACGCGCTGGTTTAAATCTGAACTCTGTGTGTTTATTCGATTTTATTCGGCTGTAAGGAGGTGTGCTGCACTTGTGTTTTCATCGCGGTCTGAAATCAAAGCCATTATTGGTGAAATCAAATTAAAGTTCATCTCACACTAGCAGCAGAGGCAGATTAAAGCTAAAACAATCCCACAATTCATTTAACATCAGCTGGAATGGACCTTTTTACCCGGCCATGAAAACTTGCCCATTTTCGCCTTAATGAAATTACTCTTAATAGCCACTAATAGTCATTTATTTATGGGGAATTATATTATACAGCACGTGACGGATCTGCAGTCTTCGTGTGGAGTGAACAGACTGGAGAGAAATATCACACAGAGCATTTATATTTCAAAAGAAATATGTGGGTGAATATAAAAGTAGAAGTGACCCGTGGGCACATATAAGTGGACTGTGATTCTGATAGACCTCTCTCTCTCTCTCTCTCGCTCTCTCACGCGCGCGCGCTCTCTCTCGCACAGGCAGATGCAGATGGATAGGGTTTAATGCAGAGGTGCATTAGGGATGCGTGGTCAGAGCAGAGGGGAGGAGGCGTTCTGCACTCGCGCATTGTCATGCAAACAGAGACCACCGCCTCGCCATTGTCTCGCGGGCAGCAACTTTATTATAAACACACCACGAGCCGCCCGGGCGCAGCAGAGCACCGGCGCACCGGCACCGAGCGACACGCACCCCGCAGGTAGCACTCTGGATACTGTGTGCGCGACACGACAGCAGCTCACCGAAGATCGTTGTTATAAAAGTATATACCGCTGGATCTGAGAGGAGAGACGCGCGAGAGCCTTTCCTTCGTTCGCTGAGACCCTTACTGCGCGTGATAGGAACCCGGAGCACCTGGCGTCTCCATCCGTCCTCCACATGTACAAAATGGATTACTCGTATCTGAACACTTATGACTCGTGTATGGCGGCCATGGAGGCGTCGGCGTACGCGGACTTTAACTCGTGCAGTCAGACCAACACGTTTCAGTACAACCCCATCCGGACCGGCTTCGGCTCGAACCCGGGATGCGCGCCGCTCACCTCGGCCAGCTGCACTCTGGGCGCGCTGAGGGAACACCAGCCCGCGCCTTATTCCACAGGTGCAACACACACTCTCACACACACACACACACACGTGTAAAAGTGACATATACAAGATCATCTATTCAACTTAAAGAAGCAGAGCTCACCTTCAAAAATTCGGGAACAGTTAATCAATTGATCTTTTAAATATGCGTTTTCACACACTTATCTCCAGTCGTTTTTTAAATAACTGAATCATTTGTATTTGATTTCGATAATTGAAAGGAAATTGTAAAGTAAAAACGAAATGTCTAGTTTTAAGAGTTAATCAAATCTATGTATTTTAATGAATAATTTAATCAATTTGCGTAGTTAATTATAAGAAAAATTGTCCAAATAATTAAATGTTATTAATCTGATTAAGGCTGGTTGATTTATAATAAGACATTTATCTGCAGAGCAAATGTAGTTTTAATGAAACCCAAAGACTGTCAAATTCACAACGAAATAATCCTCGTGCATTATAGTAATAATCTCTTTAAATTTAGCCATAATTAAATTTCACGAATACATTAAGTCTCTTATGGATTTTCACTCAAGAAACGAAATATTTATCATCTTTTTCATTTTATAAATATAACAGTCGTTTTTATCGATGAAAATTGAAACATATAAGTCAACAAATTCTACTTCTCTATGATGTAATTAATGGTGTGATGTTATTGTTTATGTGTATTTTTCAGTTCCATACAAGTTTTTCTCGGACCCGTCCGGACTGAACGAGAAGCGGAAGCAGCGGCGGATCCGCACGACCTTCACGAGCGCGCAGCTGAAGGAGCTCGAGCGGGTGTTCGCGGAGACGCATTACCCGGATATTTACACCCGAGAGGAGCTCGCGCTCAAGATCGACCTCACGGAGGCCAGAGTTCAGGTGACATTTCTCTCCTTTGTTTCTGCACACGAGATTGTATTCACTGCGGCCAATACGCACAACAAACGCACGGAAATCCTTCAATAGTTCGATCATTTATTTGCTCATCTGGATTGCATCATCTCGGTCTCTCTTTCTTCATCAGGTTTGGTTCCAGAACCGAAGGGCCAAATTTCGCAAGCAAGAACGCGCGGCCAACTCCAAAGCCGGAGCATCTGGAAGCAACTCCAGCAGTAAGAAATCTGGAGAGAATCGCTCTTCGTCAGAGGACGATGAGTCGAAGGAGCCCACGTGCAGCCCGACGCCCGACAGCACCGCGTCTCTCCCCAGTTCTGGAAACATGGGCAGTCCGGGAGCGAGCAGCCTCAGTCCCAGCCCGGTCTCGGGTTCTTCGGCCGCCTTCGCCAACTCTTCCATCTCGCCGTCGATCCACCAGGGTCTCAAGACCTCGCCGTGGCCGAGCATCGGGTCTGGAGCGGGCGTACTGAACCACGGCGTCCCTCAGAGCCCAGACCTGCTGAAAGCCTGGCAGCCGGCAGACAGTATGGCGGCCGGCCCGTTCGCGGGGGTTCTGTCTTCATTTCACCGGAAACAAAACACGATCAAGACCAACCTGTTCTAGAGACTCTCTCTCTCTCTCTCTCTCTCTCTCTCTCTCTCTATCTCTATCTCTCTCTCTCTCTCTGTGTCCCCTAAACGTCTCCATCACTCTCTTTTTTCTTTGTTTAGAGCTGGACTCCTCTTCTATAATTTATTGTCATGTTCAAGTTATGGGCGCTTCTTTTATGTGTGTGTTTGAGTGCGTGCGTGTGTGAGTATGTGAGTGCGTACCTACGTGCGTGTGAGTGTGTGTGTGTATGTGTGAGTGCGTGCGTGCGTGTGTGAGTGCGTGTGTGTGTGTGTGTGTGTGTATGTGTGAGTGCGTGCGTATGTGACTGCGTACGTGCGTGAGTGTGTGAGCGCGTGCGTGATAATATCTTTTCTGTGATTCTGTCTGTGATGTTCTCTGTTTCACATCTTAAACTCTGGAAACCAGACGCGTTGCTTATGACGCGCTTCGACGAATCAGCTGAACTCGACTGCCTTTATTTGCTTCTTCCATGAGGTTCTAGATTCATGTGAGCAGACACGTTTGTCCTCGTTTAGTTCAGATTGACGAGCAGAAATGGAGCACTGATGTTTCACTCACCTCCTTTGGTCTATCAGTCCTGAAGATAAGACTCTCGTTTGTCAGATCTCATCCAGGACTCATTCTTCATCGTTTCATGTCGTGTGTGAGCTGGAACGGGACTGTGTCGTTGATTCCGGTGAATTTGGTTTGATTCCGTTCAAACTGTGTGTGTGCGTGCGTGTGTTTGTGCGTGTGACCCCGAAAACAAGCATAGTCAAGTAAGTCACTTGTAGTTATTTATTAAAAGAAAAAATGTTGGGATGGTCAGAGGATTTTTTCAAGCCTTTTAAAATGAAACGATCATATTTTGTAAATATTAATATAAATACGCTGTAGTTTCTTTCTTTTTTTTAAAGGTAACCTGGCACAGTGCACGCCATGTGTTTCATGAATGACTGCTGTATATAATCCACAAAAATAAAGAGCAACAACAACAAAACCTTGTCTTTACAGTCTCTGTGGTTTTTCTACACATACAGTTTCTGAAAGCACGAGAACTTCCTTAAAAATCTGTACTCAAAATTACTTATTGTTTAGAGTTGTTGTTATATTCAAATATAAAATATTATATAAAACAACCGTGATTTTAAGCGCACAAAATGATCAATAAAACAAAACTGATGTCAAGATGTTTGTTAACTTTGCTGTAGTTTTGCAGCAGGTTTGCCAGTAAATTACTGTGGATTTAATTACCACTTAATATTATTTACAATTAGTACCGTTTTCAATAACTTTCATCGAAATGAAAACACTTTAACTTTGAGATTCGAAATGATCAAGAAGAGACTGATATAAGCACAGCAGCACTGCAAACAATTACATTCCTCCTCAGTATTTTGCTTGATTTCTGTAAAAATGTAAAAACTTCAATTACGATACATTTACGCCGCAAGAAAAGTGACCCAAGATATTTAGTCTTGTTTTACGAAAAATATTTAAACTAGGTAAGTTCAAATAAAATTGTACATTAAACCTACAGTAAATTACTAGCAAACCCGCTGCGAAATTACAGCTAAGTTTTAATGAAATGATGTCAGAACTTCATAATAATTTTTCTGTTTTTAACATTAGTCAAAAATATTTCTAGCATTGACTAATCTTTCACTTTTATTGATGCGTTGAAAATCCGACGTTTCAACATTATAATTATTCATGTTTACTGGCCATTAAATATTGTCGTTATACAAAAAAGGAATAAATGCATAAACTAATTTGCTTATTGTGAGCTAATGTGTGTCCTATTGTGGTGTTACTGAAATCACTGAAATAAAAAACGTTAAAACAATGTTTCATATAAAAACATTTCAACATTTCTGTAGTTTATAAAAACGTTGGATTTCAACTTTAAATCCCATTTCTTTTTGTATTTAAATACGTGTCAGACACATTCATAAATGTCACTTATTTGGTATATTATTATTATTTAATGTAGTGACACCTGTAGCCGAAAAATCCGTTCATGGGTCCACAAATGTTCTTTAACTTAAAAAAAAATATGACTCACAACACGGGAACATTATTAGTAAAAGTCAAAAATATGGTGTGGGTCAAAATGAGCGATTTTTCTTTTACGCCCCAAATCATTAGGATATTAAGTAAAGGTCATGTTTCATGAAGATATTTTGTTAATTTCCTACCTTAAATTTGTAAAAACTTTATTTTTGTGAAATGGCCTGTCACAGTGCCTCTGATTCACAACTTCAAAGACGATTTTCTCAATATTTAGATTTTTTGCACTCTCAGATTCATGAGATTTAAACGCTTGTATCTCAACCAGATATTGTCATATTCTAACAATTCATACATCAATAGAAATCATTTATTCAGTTTTCAGATTATAAAAAAAATCAATTTCGAAACTTTGTCTCATAAGACTGTTTTTGTTGTCCGGGGTCACATATATAAAAATATGAGCTCAACATTGACTGACCTGGAATCAGTTCTGATCGTGACATCGATCACAAGACTTTTCTATTTCACTGGCAAATCTTAGAAATGAACGTGAAGGCAAATAACCAGCGGGATCTGTAAAGGTTGTGACGACACATTGAGATGTTAGAGTTTAGTTTTATTAACTTGATAAACAAAAACGACATCAATGTAAAAGATGACAAAGTCACTTTAGCAGTTAAATATGAACACAAACAGTTTAAGAGTTAACAAAATATTCAGATGAGGCAGAAGCAAAAACACGAGTTAAAACTTTGTACACAAACCGGATTATTTATCACATGCATTTTAGAAGATACATCCCATAATAATAATAATAATATTAAAGATATTGTGTTAAATAGTTGAGTCAGGGATTTTACATCTCTGTCAACAACAAACACAAATACAGAATAAAGGAGCTTCATGGACGAGGTATAAACTGCATCTCCAACACTTCTGATGTTCATGAGATTTCACTATTGATAGTTTCAGTAAGAAATGAAAGAAGATGAAATGTGTAAGCACATGATTGTGAGGACTCTCTTTATCGATCACACAGCGACCTCTGCTGGTCAGTCATGGACACTTCGCAGGAGATGAAGATTCTTTCATAAGTTTAGTTCTCATCTCTGATCAGACAGATGTTGAAATGGTGGTTTAGAGGAACAGATCATCTTAAACCAAATTCTGTCGTCATAGAGACGGGTTTACGGGTTAAGGATGAGGAAATGACTTTTGAGTGAACTTGACCTTTAAAAACAGCTGAAAGATTGTGTGTTGAATGATTTATAACCGCAAAAATACCTCACGAAAATCAATGTATGTCAATGTTAAACAGAATCGTACAAATAACAACTAATTGTGCAATGAAAGAAGAGATATCACTGTCCCCTGTGCACACCCACACTGCAAAACATGACTTTATTACTTGTTTTTTGTCTCGTTTTCTAGTACAAATGTCAAAAAATCATGAATCAAGATGTATAAGCATCAAGATTTGTACTTAAAACTAGCAAATCTGCCAATGAGGTAAGAAAATTATCTTGAATTTAGAGACTAAGAAAAAGACAAACCTTAATTCAAGATTATTTTTCTTACCCCATCAGAATATTATTTTTTTTAAAGTACAAATTCACTAACATTTCAAAGTTTTGTTCTAAAAACAAAACGCATTTTTTTGCTCGTCAAGAAAGTGCGTCTTGATTCAAGAGTTTGAACTGGAAAACAAGACAAACGTATTAAGTAAGAAAGTCATTTTTTGCAGTGTACACACACACATACACACACACACAGACAAGTTTGTGTACAACAGCGATCTTTCAAGTCATCAGTGTGCATCAGTCATCACCGATTTTGGCATTTTTCCCTTTAGAGTCACTGAACGTGCAAGAAAACAAACACATCAGTCATCCTAGCGAAGCTGAGGAATGTTCTGATGACATCACAAATCAGGAAGCGTTCTCAAGATGTGGGCGGGGCTTTGTAGTGAACGATCCGATACGATGAGCTCTCTGCACGACACCGGAGCAAGCGTTCTCCTCAAACCAGACTGCCGTGGCCCGCTTTGAACTCACTTCTGCTGCTTCAGACTGGTCAGCAGGATCTTCTTGTGGGCGGGGTCATGAACGCCCGCCTCCTCCAGATCCTCCTCCGTGATGTCGCTGCGGGAAACAGAGACGATTGGATGAGCGCTGGGTGACCGGTCGCAGGTGAGAGTGAGAGAGGTGCGAGTAGTACCTGAGGAACTCCAGGTCGTCCCAGCCGTTATGCAGGAGGCCCTCTTCATAATCCTGCAGTCCTAATTTCTGCAGCCACTCGCCGACACTGCAGTCCACCGACAGACTGCTGCTACTGCTCTCGGCATGCCACAAACCCTACACACACAAACACACAACATCAACACACACTTGATAAACACAAAACACACGAGAGCTCTGGAGTGCTGCCGTCACCTCCTCAGGCAGATCTTCAGCGATGCTCTCCTCCTGGATGGACCGGGGAGGGAAGGTGAGACCCCGCAGATGATGAGCGCCGGCCCCCTTCAGAGCCCCTCGACTCGACGGATACTCCACCTCGCTCAGAGTTTTGGCCATCTGGAGCACCGAACACGACTGGTCGTCCATTCCCGAGGCTCCGCCCCCTCGACGGAACGGGGCCGGGCCTGCGTTAAGCATGGGCGAGTTTTCCACGCAGAAGGCCACGCCTCCTCCAGGAGGAGGTACGAAGCTCGGCGACGACATGACGGGTGACGCTGGGCAGATTTTGCCGTCTGCCGGGTCTGGAAATATGCGCGGTTTGCCGAAGGGGTTTTCCGCCATCTCCAGAGCTCCTTTGGGTAGAGGGGGTGGGGGGAAATCGGGCGGGGGGCGATTCAGCGAGCCGACGTGCGTCCCGTCGTCCTCTGAGGACCCCTCCTCACTGATGGGCCGGACCGGGCGTCCGCACGTCTGCCTGCGGCCCTGAACCGAGCTGCCACTGGGCGGCTTGCTCTTCCCCACTCCACCCGCAGGGGAAGATGTTTTATTGGATGCTGGAGGAAGGGCGGAGCCAGGGAGCATCTCAGAGGCCAGAGCGGCTGATTGGTTAGGAACTCCTTCTAGAATGTAGTAGGCGGGGTTGTTGAAGCTGTTTTTTGCCGCTCCTCCCTCAAACCCGTCCTGCTTGGCTCTGTCAAAGCAAAAGCCCAAACCTCTCACACACGTTTACTGTAAGTATTATTTGTGCGATCAGCTCTTTTGTTGGCATGTTTGTGTGGGTGTGTGCGTTACCTGCTTTGCGTGTCACAGTTTGGTTGTCGAACGCTGATGTTTTTATCTCCTTCTTCAGGCACTTTACTGAGGTCAGCTGAACCTAACTTCCTGCTACACACACTCAAACAAACATAACACACACACACACTTAAACTCCTGCATCTCACAGTGATGGACATCTGAAGACACTTTCTACAGCAACCACAGAAACACACTTCACACTCATTCTTAAACACAACACGCCCATGATATCTTAAAGTCATCATTAGTCAGACGTGTGACCATGTGATCTCCACTCACTGGACGTATTCATGTCCTGATCTGGGGTGAAGCGTTCTGCTCTTTGACACCGCCGTCTCGTCTTTATCAACACTGATCCACTCTGAGACACACAACACACACACAAACAAACAAACAAACAAAGTTTCTTCAACAGATGCAGCATCAATCAGTGTGTGCATGTATGTGTGTGTCTGTGTGTGTGCGCGTGCATGAGTGAGTGTGTGTGTGCGTACGCGCATATGTGTGCGGGCGCATATGTTATGTGCGAGTGTGTGCGTCTGTCTGTGTGCATGTATGTGAGTGCGCGTCCATATGATTGTGTGTCTGTGGGCATGCGTGTGTGTGTATGTGCGTGTGCATGTGTGCGTCTGTGTGTGAGTGCCCGCGTGTATAAGTGTATGCATGTATGCCAGTGTGTGTGTCTGTTGTGCGTGCGTATATCTGCGAGTGCATGTGTGTGTTTCTGTGTGTGTGTCTGTGTGGGAGTGTGTGTATGTGCGAGTGCATGTGTGTGTGTGTGTGTGCGTCTGTGTATAAGTGCATGCATGTATACCAGTGTGTGTATGTTCAAGTGCATGTGTGTGTGCTTGTGTGTGCGTCTGGCTGTGTGTGAGTGCACATATGTTCTCATGCATGTGTGTTTGTGTACCGTAGAGTCGTTCTCTGGTGCCCATGCGCTCTGATGGGACTCTGACCCTCATGGAGCCGCGGATGTTTCCCGTCTCTTCACCGCGGTGAGACAGATACGTGTGGAACTGTTGAGCTGTGCTGCCGATCATCGACTTCAGAGCCAATACACACTCTCCTACACACAGACACACACATCAAAGTTCATGTGATGTGAGTACGACAGCTATTTATGACACACACACACACACACACACACAGAGATGTACCATATGATTCATATCCATCCAGAGATTTGACGGTGAGCAGCAGATGTTGATCCTGAAGATACTCGATGTCTGACAGAATGGGCTTCAGTGTCGTCAGCTGCTTAGACGACCAACCAACACGCAGGAAATTGATGTTGTCACTGCTCTGAGTGTCATTCTCGTAACTCTTCTTAAACTCTACACACACAGAGAGAGAGAGAGAGGTCATGGGTTCATCATCATCTTCATCAAACACTGAATTGTGATTCTTACCCTCCAGACATGTAGAATAAAACTCAATGAAGAATTTGGTTCTGCTGGCCGTCTTCACAATGGCTTCAATGTTTTCAAACTCAATGTAAGCCTGTTCTGAAGACTTCGGCAACCCTGCGGGGACAGACACACACACACACACGTGTTTGAGATTAACACAACACACACACGTCATCATGACATCAATCAGTTCACATCTCACCCTTCTTAGACACAAACTGTGAGGTCACGCCCACTTCGAACGTCCCGAAGACGGGCGAGTGATCACTGCTGACGATGTCATCTGTACAGCCTGACAAACACACACACACAACACAAACACACACACACCGAGACATTTCACCAAACGTCATCTCTTGTGTTCCACAACCACATGACGAGAGAGAATAAATGATGAGCGAATGTTCGTTTGGGGTGTACTGTCTCTTTAAGAGACTTGAGAAGATGAGGTTAGGGTTTGGTTGTCATGACGACCGCGTACCATAAGAGTTGCACACTATATGTGTCTCAGGATGGGATTTCCAGAGGATCCTGTCACACCACGACGGAACGTTGGTCCGCATCTACAAGAAGAAGAATTCAAGGATGTTTCACTTCCTTTGGCAAAGGTCACATGACAGGAAGTGTGCGCTCCAGACCCGTGTACATATCTTCGCTCTTTCTAACTTATATTGGATTGATTTGTTTATGAAATGAGAAATGGTGTGATGTGAGATGGTGTCGACGTACGCCCGTAGCTTTCTGTTTCTGCCACACGTATGTGTCGCGTGAGCCCCGCTCGTAGCGGTATGTGGGGGGGTAGGTGATCTCCTCCTCCGCTGGACACACACACACAGGAAATGATGTTGAGCCAAGAGACACAAATCTCAAACACACTGAGCTCACACGAGAATAAAAACACAATGAACACAAACACGAGCTTCTTAAGGTCACATGACCTCTGGTGTTCACATGTGTGTGATGACGTGTGATGAGTGTATGAGCTGAACACATGAAAGAGGAGACACACCGAATCGAAGGAAGACTTTGTTCTTCTCTCTCTCCAGATTGAGCTGGTCCACCTTCAGCAGAGGCTCAAATTCCTTCCTGTTGATGTAGTTCAGGATTTCCTGCAAGACACACACACACACGTGCACACACACACACACACACACACACACACAAACACACACATGAACACACACACACACACACACAGGTTTGTATTAATATACTACTGGAGATATTCCACAGTGAGATTATGACTCCCCTGTTTTCCCCTATGAAGGTTATGGTTAGGTGTGGAGGCGGGCTTTAGAGATAAGGACCAATCACAAAGCAGCATCCTATGTGAACAAACCAATCAGAAGTAAGGGAGTCAAAATCTCACGGGGAGTCGAAATTCGGTACAACACCGGCTTATGATGACCGAGCGCATAGGTGTTTCATTGACGACTGATGCATTGTGGGATATGGAGTACTTCATTCATACCTGTATGTCCATGTCCAGCCTGTAGTTGAGGTCACCGAACCAGAAGAGATGTGTGAACCTCAGTGAGATGTCAAAAGAGTTCAGCTGCTTGTCTCCCAGCGAGAGCTGACGCAGGATGTCCAGATAGTTCTGATTCCGCCTGTCAGGGGTCAAAGGTCATTAATGAAAGCGCTCACAGCCAATCAGACGGAGGATTCCACTCGTGATTGACTCGCACCTGTGGATCTTTTCATTGCCGGACGTCAGGTGACAGTTCACGAAGCCGAATGATGTTCCGTTAAACATGAAGGACACGCCCACCGCACCTTTGTTTCCTAGGAAACAGACCATAAACTATCACAACAGCCGAACAAATCAACACGTCTCCATGTGTGTGTGTATTTGTTTGTTTGTGTGTGTCTCTGTGTAAGTTTGTTATTATTTGTGTTTGTTTGTGTGTGTGAGAGTGTGTATTTGTCTGCTTGTGTGTGTGTGTGTTTGTTTGAGAGCCTGTGTGTTTTTGTGTTTGTGTGTGTGAGAGTGTGTGTATGTGTTTGTGTGTGAGAGTGTGTATTTGTTTGTTTGTGTGTGTCTCTGTGTAAGTTTGCTATTATTTGTGTTTGTTTGTGTGTGTGAGAGTGTGTATTTGTCTGCTTGTGTGTGTGTGTGTGTGTGTGTTTGTTTGAGAGCCTGTGTGTTTTTGTGTTTGTGAGTGAGAGAGTGTGGGTATGTGTTTGTGTGTGACAGTGTGTATTTGTCTGCGTGTGTGTTTGTTTGAGAGCGTGTGAGTTTTTGTGTGTGTGTGTGTGTGTGTGTGAGAGTGTGGGTATGTGTTTGTGTGTGAGAGTGTGTGTATGTGTTTGTGTGTGAGAGTGTGTATTTGTTTGTTTGTGTGTGTCTCTGTGTAAGTTTGTTATTATTTGTGTTTGTTTGTGTGTGTGTGTGAGAGTGTGTATTTGTCTGCTTGTGTGTGTGTGTTTGTTTGAGAGCCTGTGTGTTTTTGTGTGTGTGTGAGAGTGTGGGTATGTGTTTGTGTGTGAGAGTGTGTGTATGTGTTTGTGTGTATTTGTTTGTTTGTGTGTGTCTCTGTGTAAGTTTGTTATTATTTGTGTTTGTTTGTGTGTGTGAGAGTGTGTATTTGTCTGCTTGTGTGTGTGTGTGTGTGTGTTTGAGAGCGTGTGTGTTTTTGTGTTTGCGTGTGAGAGAGTGTGGGTATGTGTTTGTTTGTGTGTGTGTGACAGTGTGTATTTGACTGCATGTGTGTTTGTTTGAGAGCGTGTGTGTTTTTGTGTGTGTGTGTGTGTGAGAGTGTGGGTATGTGTTTGTGTGTGAGAGTGTGTGTATGTGTTTGTGTGTGAGAGTGTGTATGTGTTTGTTTGTGTGTGTGTGAGAATGTTTAATTGTCTGCGTGTGTTTTTTTTATTTATTTGTGTGTGTGTTTTTGTTTGTTTGTGTGTGCGTTTTTGTTTGTTTGTGTGTGTGTGTTTTTGTTTGTGTGTTTTTGTTTGTGTGTTTTTATTTGTTTTTGTGCATGTGTTTTTTCGTTTGTTTGTGTGTGTTTTCTGACCGAGTGTGTTGGCGATTCCAGTTTTGACACTTGACATTCCCACATGACTAATGCGGTTCTCATGTTCTAACTTCACAAACACCACAATCTTAATGTTCCACAGCGTCTGGATTGCGACCTACAGAGAGAGAGAGAGAGAGAGAGAGAGGGAGAGGGAGAGGGAGAGGGAGAGGGAGAGAGGGAGAGAGAGAGAGAGCGAGTGAGTGCGAGAATGAATGAAAGAGAGAGAGAGAGAGAGATAGTTAGAGAGACAGTGCTCAATAACAAACACTCATGAACAGTACACACACACACACACACTGTGTCTCACAGGTTTGTAGTCGATGTCTGTGATGTCTTTGAGGGCCGAGCGCAGGTTATCTACCCACTCTCTGTCACACACTGAGTTCTCCTGTGAGCCCAACACATAGATGTCATGAGGGATGCTGACCGTCATCTCGTCCAGAGTCTTCCCTAAACCTCGAGAGAACATCCACGAGCTCACGCCTTTAGGAGCGGGAACACCGCCTGCAGACACACACACTCATCACCACACACACACACACACACAGATTACACGTGTGTGTGTGTTTGTGTGTGTGTGTCTCACCCATGTTCCATGTGCCGATGAAAATGGAGATCATGTCCGGCTCGTCCTGATTGGAATGTTTGTTCTTCATCAGCTGCAGTAACTGACAGAACGCTTCCCTTTTCTATAACAACAACACATGAACATCATGATGAACACATGGGAGGAAATTACATGTGTGTGTGTGTGTGTGTGTGTGTGTATGTGTTTGGTCGAGTGTGTGTGTGTGTGTTTGGTCGAGTGTGTGTGTGTGTTTGGTCGAGTGTGTGTGCGTGTGTGTGTTTCACTTACTTTTGCACTAGCGAAGATGAAATCTTTCCTCTGACTTTTGTCTTTTTCCTTTTCAAAGACGATTCCCAGTTTATTCTGAACCCGCTGGGACTTTATCAGCTGTCGAACTGCACACAGACACACACACAAACACACACACAAACACACACACAATATTAGTTGACAATCAGCTGACATACACACATGTGTTTGCAGGGAATGACTGTGCAGTTTGTCAGAGAGCTCAGGAATATCATATCTCAGAATAACACAACAATCAGACACACAACTGTCTATCTGGCTGCACATCACAAAAACAAACACACACACCTGCACACATACATTAAAACACACACAAACAAACACACACACACACACACACACACACACACAAAACAACACAAACACACACACACATACAAAACAAGACTCACACAAACAAACACTCGCACACTCACAAACACAAAGACAGAGAGGCGCTCACTCTTGTCGTGTGTGAATGTGTTCCAGTCTTCCTGAGCGTCCTTCATCTTCTTCATCACAACCAGTTTTCCCTCCTCCACATCCACACTGAGGGAATATTTCTGACTCTTACCGATCTTCGTCAGATCCGCCAGATACACATCCAGCTTCACCTGAAACACACACAATCATTACAGCAGTAGTTGCTTTATTTGTGCGCACATGTGTTTGTGTTGTGTGTACACACCTCAAATGTTTGTACTGGGATGGTTTTGTTGTGTCTGACGGACAGCAGAGGTGAGATGGGCGGCGCAGATGTGCTCATGTCCTGAAGAGCTTTAAGAGCCTGAAACACGTTCATCATCATCATCATCATCATCAGAACTCACAGACATATGACAACATCTAAAGTGTGTGTGTGTGTGTGTGTGTGTTTGACCTTCTTCTCTATAGATGACAGCAGATCTTTGAGAATGGCCAGTTTAGCCACCAGATGTTCCAACTCTTGATCTCCACCCTGAGCCATCGACTACAGACACACAGAGAGACGGGATGTCAACGATCTCCTCTGAGTGATGAAGAGTCTCTGCTGCATACTACACTCAACATGAACTAGATCAATGACATCATAAAACTACACAACAGGAAATGATGTCATACCTGCTGGATCATTCTGGACACCACGGAGGCACTCTGTTGATCAAACACCTTAGACAAGATCTCCAGTCCACACAAAACCTTATCCACTTCCCTACAGAGAGAGAGAGAGAGTGTGTGTTAAAGTCTTCTTCAGTGTGTGTGTGTGTGTTACTGGTAAACCCTACGGCAGGGGTCACCAACTAGCGGACTCCGGTCCGAATGCGGACCGTGAGATGCTTCCCTCCGGACCCTTAAGCCTTTTGATGTATTAAATAAATGGACGCATTAAATTATTTTCTAATGCAATCAAATTTATTCCAGGCACATCAAGGTCCGCTCAGTAGCACTTTGGGTCCTTCGGTGCACTTTTGCTAGAGACAGACTCGCTGCACACCGCGCAGACAGATGTAACTGTCAGTGACTGAAAAACAATGTCATTTTCAAAAGTTAGAAAAGTTGACGCTTGAAAAGCATGTTTTCCGAGATGAATTGGTGGAGAGATCGCCATGCACAAGGCCGGTTTGTCTGATTTGCTCGGAGTCTGTTGCGATTGTCAAAAGTGGAAACGTTAAACGGCATTACGAGATATTGACACTATGAAGAAACTTGACGCAGCAGTTCGAGGTAAGGACACGGAAATATATTAGCTCAAAGCCCAGTGTAGCGATCTACCCGTGTCGTCCCTCACTCACTTACCGCCCAACAATGAGCATATGAATGTTCACTAAGAATACAGTTGATCATTAGAAAAACATCACAGCCCTTAACTGATTGGAAAATAGTAAAAGAGT